>CAUYPO010093558.1:0-22938 GCA_963574435.1 Cheirogaleus major | reverse complement strand
CCTAGCTCACAGCAACCTCAAGCTCCTGGGCTCAAGCGATCCTCCTGCCTCAGCCTCCCGAGTAGCTGGGACTACAGGCATGCGCCACCATGCCCGGCTAATTTTTCTATATATTTTTAGTTGGCCAATTAATTTCTTTCTGTTTTTAGTAGAGACGGAGTCTTGCTCTTGGTCAGGCGGTTTCGAACTCCCGACCTTGAGCTATCCACCCGCCTCGGCCTCCCAGAGTGCTAGGATTACAGGTGTGAGCCACCGCGCCTGGCCTTGAATATGCTTTTAAGTGTAAGGTTGAGGATACAACATCACATACTATTGACAAAAGAAAGGTTAGGAGGTACATTATAGTAGCTTTGAGGTTGTATTGGAAGAATCGAGCAAACTTTTTTTTTTTTATCTTTTATTTCATCATATAACGAGGGTACAAATATTGTTAGGGTTACATACATTGCCCCTACCACCTCTCCCCCCCCACATGTCAGAGCTTCAAGCGAGTCCAATCCCCAGGTGGCGCGCACGGCACACATTATGTAACTCTACACTTCCTCCCCACTCTCGCCTGCCCTCCATCCCACAAAAGATTTTTTTTTTTTTTACATTTTGGATACATTGTATAACTTTGCCTCTCCCTAAGAAGGGTTAGAGGTTTGTCCTTCCCCCCACAATGCTCGCCACATCCCTATGATGTGGGTCTTGCACCCCCCCCCAAACCCTGGTGAACACTACCACTTGAGCACCATAGTTTTAATCAGTCAGTACCAATTTGATGGCGAGTAGATGTCGAGCCCATTTGCAAACTTTTTTAATTTAAGAGAAATATCTGTATAAAATTAATCTTCTTTCAAATAGTTGAATCCTATTTTGGAGAAGAGAAAAATTAAGTATTGGAGTCTCACATTTGGTTTCATTTATAAATTATAATTGAATAGTTTAGTTATGGAATTGAAAAATGTTATGGAAAAAATAAAGTATTTCATCTTTTAAATAGGTTGTTATTTTATTATACATTTGAAATATTTTAATGTATGTTATGGTATGGACAAAATTACATTTCTGATAGTTGCTCTACTTCCATTGTAAGGATCTTTCTTAATTTAAAAAAATGCACGCATTCTTAATGAACTTTTGAAATATATTTTAAAGTTACATAATAAATATGTTACTCCAAAAATTAATCTGCAGTTAGTAGATGGACTTCAGAAGGGTTCTTGAGGACCCCTCAGTCACGTGCAGAGTATTGTATATTTCTGTATTTTGGGCATGGCGAGGGATTTTAGCTTTCCTTAGATTCTTAAAGGGAGTCCCTGACTTTGTAAAAGGTTAGTTCTCAGTATTGTCAAGGGTGTCTATATCAGGCACACTAAGTGTAAAATATTCACACATTATGATTTGCATGTTAAATAATTGTTTTTATGATTAGGCCTATTAAAGCTGCTATCAGAGAACGGAAACAGACATTTGAGGACTACTTAGAAGAACAAATTCGGTTGGAAGAACAAGAACTGAAACAAAAACAACTAAGGGTTAGCATTTGCACTATTTTGATTCAATTATTCTAAAGCTTTAGAGATTTATTTGTAATTTGCTTTAAAAATAGTTTTGAGATTACTTGGATATACCAGAATTAATTCAAATAATGTCCTTTTATTTTAGGATGCAGAAGGACCATTGCTAATCAAAGCAAAACCAAAGCAACCATTCTTAAAACGAGGAGAAGGTTTAGCTAGATTTACTAATGCTAAATCTAAGTTTCAAAAAGGAAAAGAAAGCAAACTAGTGACTAACCAGAGTGCTTCAGAGGACCAACTTCTGTTTAAAATGGACAGACAACAATTCCAGCGGAAAACTGCTCTTATAAATAAAGAACTGTGTGTAGAGCACCCTACTGTTAAAAAGGACAATAAATCTAGAACCAAGAGTGGTTCTGTCATCCTCAGTCAGAAGCCAAAAGTGCTTAAGAGTAATAATGGGAAAAATTTCTCTCCATCAGGATTGAAAATACAGACCTTGAAGAAATGTGATGGGCAGTTTAGAGACCAGATCAAATTAGAAAAAAAAGTTGAATCTAATGATAAAGAAAATGTACCTGAGTATTCAAAACCCTGTGATACTGGTTGCAAAGTGTGGAATAAGACACAAAGTAAAGACAGGCTTCCTCTTTCGACAGGGCCTGTCAGCTGTGTGGCTTCTAAGAGCTCGAAAAGTGAGACCATGAAAGAGGTGGAATCTTCTCTTGACATTTCTCTTCAGAAAAAGTTAGAGAATTGGGAACGAGAAAAAGAAAAGGAAAATTTGGAATTAGATGAATTTTTGTTTTTAGAAAAAGCTGCTGATGAAATATCATTTTCTAGTAATTCCTCATTTGTGCTGAAAATCTTAGAAAGGGATCAGCAGCTCTGCAGAGGCCACCGAATGTCTTCCACCCCTGTCAAAGCTGTGCGGCAGAAGACAAATCCGGCCGATCCCATAATTCAGTGTAACCACAGTGAGGAGCTGGACCATACTGCACGTGAGAATAAGAGTGAGTGTGAGGTCACCCCCAAACAGGCTGGCGCAGTGTCCTCACTCGACGCGTTGAGGGAACAGTCTTGTGAAATCAGTAGGAAAGCCTTCCAAAAGAGCACTTCTGAAAATGGGACTCGGTGGAATGCAAGCGATGATGAAGGTGCTGCCAACAGTGACAGCAGCACTGACTCTGAGGAGCAGCTTGATGTTACCATAAAACCATTGGCTGAGGATAGAGAAAGGGCTTTCAGCAGCAGAGAGGATAGTCCACAAGTCTGCGATGGCAGGGGGCCTTTCAGGGACACCAGGACTCAAGAAGATAAAAGAAGAGATGTTGATCTGGATTTGTCTGATAAAGATTATAGTAGTGATGAGTCTATCGTAATAGAAAGCATAAAACATAAAGCGTCTGAGTCTCCAAGAAGGTCCTCATCTCTAAGTATGAGTAAAATCGACTTTGACGATGAAAGAACTTGGACCGACCTCGAAGAGAATTCATGTCAACATAATGTTATTAAGGATGAAGGCATTTACGGAATGCCCGAGACACACTACCCTAATAAGAGTGAAATATGTGTCCCGGACAGAACAGTAAAAAGGAAAGTTGCACCAGTCAAGAAGGGAGAAGACCTGAACAAGTCCAGGAGGAGCAGAAGTCCTCCTCCTCCATCTGAGTTGATGATGAAATTCTTCCCTTCTTTGAAACCGAAACCAAAGTCAGATTCACACTTGGGAAATGAACCCAAGTTAAACATGAGTCAGGACCAACCACCTGGTGAGTCAGAGCATTATGAAGTATGGATCAAAATTATAAATTTAACATTTATTTTATCAGTATGTTGTCAGAATGCTTAAGATCCTAACTTGTTGCTCAGTTGAAGTCAAATTAATGGGTGATGTGTGGAAATTTGATTTATTTTGTGGGTCTAAATAATAGTCACTAGTGTAAGAGATTCAGGTGAATTGTGCTTTCAGAGTTTTCAAACCTAAACTTATGTTTTGACTTTCCCAAGGCTTTAAAATTAATCACTTTATATTAAGTGAGATAATATTTGTTTCTAAGTTTTCTTTTTTCCCCAGACCTGGTCTTAGTCCTTTATTTCATTTGTATATTCTAAAGAGTTCATGCATATAAAAGCATATGTGTGTGTGTTATTTTCTTTCTACACAAATGAAAGCATGCTATTTATATGCTGGCCAGCACCTTGATGATAAATTTTGAAGATTGTTCTAGCACATATACACATCTGCTCCATTCCACTAATGGCTGTATAGTATTCGGTTGATTTGATGGATTTTAAATTCACACCGAAAGACTCCTTTCCTTTACATTATGTTGTCTTATAAACTCTGAATAAATATAAATTACAGGCCAGGCGCGGTGGCTCATGCCTGTAATCCTAGCACTCTGGGAGGCCGAGGAGGGCGGATCGCTCAAGGTCAGGAGTTTGAAACCAGCCTGAGTGAGACCCTGTCTCTACTAAAAATAGAAAGAAATTAATTGACCGACTAAAAATATATACAGAAAAAATTAGCCGGGCATGGTGGCGCATGCCTGTAGTCCCAGCTACTCGGGAGGCTGAGGCAGTAGGATAGCTTGAGCCCAGGAGATTGAAGTTGCTGTGAGCGAAGCTGATGCCACGGCACTCACTCTAGCCTGGGCAACAAAATGAGATTCTGCCTCAAAAAAAAAAAAAGACATCTGTAGGCTGGGCAGGATGGCTCACGCCTGTAATCCCAGCATTCTGGGAGGCCAAGGTGGGTGGATCGTTTGAGCTCAGGAGTTCAAGACCAGCCTGAGCAAGAGTGAGACCCCGTCTCTACTAAAAATAGAAAGGAATTGGCTGGACAACTAAAAATATATAGAAAAAATTAGCTGGGCATGGTGGCACATGCCTATAGTCCCAGCTACTCGGGAGGCTGAGGCAGAAGGATTGCTTGAGCCCAGGAGTTTGAGGTTGCTATGAGCGAGGCTGATGCCAACAGCACTCTAGCCCGGACAACAGAGTGAGACTCTGTCTCAAAAAAAAAAAAAAAAGACATCTGCATTCAAATATTTATTGCAGCACAATTCACAACTGGAAAGATGTGGAATCAACCCAACTGCCCATCAATTCATGAGTGGATTAACAAAATGTGGTATATGTATACCATGGAATATTATTCAGCCATAAAAAAGGATGAATTAATGACTTTTGCAACAATTTGGATGGAACTGGAGACCATTATCCTAAGTATCTAAAGAATAGAAAAGCAAATATCACATGTACTCACTATTAAATTGGAACTAATTAATGAGCACACATGTGCACAGAGGTAAGTAAAACTTCGTGGTAATCAAGCAGAGGGCAGGGACGAGGAGGGGATGGGTAAAAACCTACCTAACGGGTACAGTGAACACTATGTGGGTGATTGGCACACCCATAACCCTGACTCAAGCATTACAAAAGCAAACCAAGAACATTTGCACCCCCATAATATTTTAAAATTTAAAAAATAAATTAAAACAAAAAAACAAACAAGAAGACTAGCCATATGTTGATAACTGTTGAAGTTACTTACATGAGGGCTCATTATAGTGTTTTCTTCTTCTTTTTTTTTTTTGTTTTGAGACAGAGTCTCACTCTGTTGCCAGGGCTAGAGTGCCGTGGCGTCAGCCTAGCTCACAGCAACCTCAAACTCCTGGGCTCAAGCGATCCTTCTGCCTTAGCCTCCTGAGTAGCTGGGACTACAGGCACGCGTCACCATGCCCAGCTAATTTTTTCTATATATTTTTAGTTGACCAATTAATTTCTTTCTATTTTTAGTAGAGATGGGGTCTTGCTCTTGCTCTGGCTGGTTTCGAACTCCTGACCTTGAGCGATCCTCCTGCCTTGGCTTCCCAGAATGCTAGGATTACAGGCGTGAGCCACGATGCCCGGCCCATTATAGTGTTTTCTTGACTTGTGTACATATTTAAAATTTTCTATACTAAAATGTTTTTAAAACTACTAAGAAACGCTGCCTTTCTTTCTACAGAAATGTTTAAAACAAGGCATACTACTAGGATTGGGATTGGATTATGTATTTTCCTAAGAACACTGCTAATCCTATCAAGAAATCTCTATAGGATTTCCAAAACAGAACTTCCCCCCCTTCTCTATGATCTAATTTTTATTTATCCTTTTAGACTCTTCTCTCCCTTTTATGAGATAGGGTCCCACTCTGTCACCTAGGCTGGAGTGCACTGGCTCAATCATAGCTCACTATAGCTTCAAACACCTAGGCTCAAGCGTAAAACCCCTTTTTAAATCTTATCTCTTCTTTCAAATTCATACTCATCTCTGAACACTAAAGCACTTCCTAACCATGCCACTCAGCACGTCTTAGATTTTGCCATGTAAATGATCTCCTTATTTACATATATGTATTTTTGGTTATTACAACTAGACTGCAAGCACCATGATGGTGGGAGCCATGTGCTATATTTCTTCCAACACCTTCATAATATACTGTATTATAGTAGGTAGTTGACATATATTTTTTGATAGACTACCCTTGATAATTTGCCTATCCATTAGGGTTCAGAGAGCTTATGGTATCGATACTTTTGTAACCGCCTTGCCTGATCTCCTCTGACCCTAACTACACTGTCTTTTGGTAAACATGTATGGAGGCCCTGTAACTGGTGCGGATAAATAAGATGAGGTAGCCATGTAATTTTCTCTCAAAGAGATCCCAGTGGATAAGAAAAAGAGATACAAGGAAACAAATAGCTGTTGTAATAAGTATTAAAATGTTGAATATAGCACATAATACAGTATATTATAGAGAAAAAAACTTAGCCAGCTCTGGTTGATGTTAAATGTTCCATTGTGCTAAGCAACCACAAAGTTTTAATTTCCCCGCCCTTTAAACCTCCCAAAATATTTCAGAATATCCAAATCTCTAGCCACTTACCCTTGTTGCACAGGCTGTAACTGCAAGATCACTTGGGTTTTAGTATCTTCAGGGTTCTCCCCTTCATTTCCTTCAGTGGGTACCACAACCACATCCCCCACTGGGACACTCACTTCTGCATTAGCCATCTTTCACATGAAGTCAGATAGCTGAGGCTGTTGTCAGGAACAAGAAGCATCAGTAACTTTATCTGGCTTGAAAAGATTGCAACCATAGGAAAAAAAGGCCAAGATAATGACTACCAATTCCAAGAGCACCCTGGAGATCAGGGGCCTCTGAAAGGGATGGGAACTGTGAAGAGGGGGTGACACAGGCTCTGATCTTTCCAGATATGCCTCAATACTCATTTGCTCTTATAGGTTTTCTTAGAATGTGTGACTCATCCAGTGTTCTGGAGCCAGCAGCTCCTGAGAACCGATTATGCATATCCCTTCTCAACTCCAGGTTTAGTGACATCAAGTTGGTAGCTTGACATTAGTGATGTTGGGAGTATACAGACCATAGAAATTGATAGGCACTACAAATCAGAGTATTTTACTTTTCTGGAGAGCTGGTGTACAGCACACGATTAGTTCCATCCCAAACAGTAAGCTCCTGGAAAATAGGAATCATATCTATTTTCTGCACAACCAGCCATTACAAAGGACCTCATCAAGTCCTTTGTTCTTTGTAAATACTTAACTAAGTATCCGCTGACTAACTGAACTGAGCTGCATGGGAAGGGGAGGATGACTTACATTGTGCAGTTGTTTAAATGCTGAATTCAACTGTATGACCTCTAGGAACTTCTTAATACCTCTTTGCCTCAGACTGAATGGAGATATGATCTTGCCCAACATCTCCCTTGCAGAGCTACTGAGGAAACCAGTGTCCAGCACCATGTGCTCCTTGACTCTAAAGTAACTCCAAGCATTTTCCCAATCTTAATGAAAACTCAGAGGACCCCAGGATATTCCGCAGCTGTCAGTCCTCACAGTTGAAATGAAAGAGTCACTTAAGTATAGGTAAGAACACTATATTTATATAAATATGTGAGTATGTGAAGATGACTAGGGCTGTGCCTTGACAGAACAGGCACACAACAGATGCAAGTCTGGGTATGTAACTGGTAGTCAGAAGACTTAATCCACATCTCAGCTCTCTCACACCATTTATTTGCCTATAATATACACACTTAAGCATGGTACTCGGACTTTCTTTATTGCCCCAAAATAATTTTCCAGTCTTTTTTTTATTTTTCATTTTCATTTTTTTAAAGATAGGGTCTCACTCTGTCACCCCAGATGGAGTGCAGTGTTGTGTGTCATCATAACTCACTGCAGCCTCGAACTTCTGAGTTCAAGCAATCCTCCCACCTCAGCCTCCTGAGTAGCTAGGACTACAGGCACATGCCACCATACCCGGCTGATTTTTTTTTTTCTTTTGGTAGAGACAAGATCTTGCTATGTTGCCCAAGCTGGTCTTGAACTCCTGGGCTCAAGTAATCCTCCTGCCTTGGCCTCCCAAAGGATTAGGATTGCAGGCATGAGCCACTGCACCCAGCCAACCTTTGTTATTTCCTAAGCCTGAAATGTCCTTCTCCCTCTAAGACCCAGTTCAAAGCCCATTCCTCCACAGAGCCACTGCCAAACCATTTTCTTTTCTGCGTTCCCCTAACACGTGGTTTGTAGCTCTCTCCTGTTTACACACACTGTGCCCTGTATTGCCATTAATTGAACATTTATCTCCATGACTGCACTGCACTCTCTGTGAGGAGGTACTGTGTCTTATTGAAAACTCTTTTTGCCTCCCACAGCCCTGCTCATCTTAGGCAATGAAAAATGTTGGTTCATTTAATTTTTGTGTATGACCTAGTTAAAATTCTTCATATCTGCCTTCTATTTCTGCACTTTATGATTCTCACATTTAAACTCTTTTCCTGAATTCTATACCCTCTAATCCAACAGTCTCTAAAATGTCTTGCAGGCACATTAAACTGAACTCACGTTCCCTCTCAAACCTGCTCCTATGGGTCCTGTCTCAAAAATGGTGCTACCCTCCGCCCATTTTCTCAAGCCAGAAACTAAAGAGTTATTTTTGACTCCCCTTCCTATTTTTTTTCTTTTCTCCATTTGTTTTGGTTTTTTTGAGACAGAGTCTCACTCTGGCACCCCAGGTAGAGTGCAGTGGTGTCATCGTAGCACACAGCAACCTCAAACTCTTGGACTCAAGCAGCCCTGCCTCAGCCTCTCGAGTAGCTGGGACTATAGGTTCGTACCAGCACGCCCAGCTAATTTTTCTATTTTTCGTAGTGACAGGCCTTGCCTTTGCTCAGGCTGGTCTTGAACTCCTGGCCTTAAGTCAGGAGTTAGCTGAAGCTGCCTCGACCTCCCACAGTGCTAGGATTATAGGCATAATCCACTACACTGATCTTTTTCTTTTCTTTGAAATCCAATCAACCACCAAATCCTATCCATTTTACCACCTATACATCTCCTTTAATTACTCTCCCATTCTCCATCTGTGGTGCCACCACCATGTTCTGGGCAACCACACTCTACTGCAGGGGTCCTCAAACTATGGCCCGCAGGCCACATGCGGCCCACCGAGGACATTTATCCGGCCCGCCAGGTGTTTTTGCCCGTTTTGGTTTTTTACTTCAAAATAAGATATGTGCAGTGTGCACAGGAATTTGTTCATAGTTTTTTTCTTAAACTATAGTCTGGCCCTCCAACAGTCTGAGGGACAGTGAACTGGCCCCCTGTTTAAAAAGTTTGAGGACCCCTGCTCTACTGCCTGGATTTTTGCAGCTCTTTCTCATCAGTATCCTGATCTCTGGTCTTGCTCTCCTCCAATTCATTCTCCACTGGCAGCCAAAGTGATCCTACTAAAGGCTATAGGTCATTTCCTGACTTAAAACTCCTTTAGTGGGTTCCTGTTGCTATTAGATGTGGTTGTTAAGGTGTGCAAACACCTTAATTTGGCTTGCAAAATCCTCCCAAAACATCCCCTGCCCACCCTGCTAGCCTCATTTCTCAGAGGTCTTCTTCTCACACTATGAGCTTCTGTCATTACATTTTTTTCCAATTTCTCAAACATACCATATTTCCTCACCTGAGCCTTCACACTTGTTTCCTCTACCTGGAATTTTCTTTCTCTTCCCTTTTAGCTAGTCCCTAACCTTTCTATGACTTATTTAAAACATCACTTCCTTGGGGAGACTTTCTATGACTTCCTTCACTAGGTTCCAGCTTGTGTTCTTACTACCTCAGCACCATGCAGTGGCTCTGTGACAACCACTATTTCACTTTGTTGGCCTCTTCCCCTCAGAAGGTACATCCTGGGAAAGCAAGGACCGCTTTTCTTATTCAGCAGCTGCCCCCTACCCAGAACAGTGCCCAGGACATAGGAGTATAATAAATGGTTTTCAAATATCAGACTTCTATCTACAAAACTGCTTACCTAAAACTTTCTAAAGAAATCTGGCACACAGCAGCTATGTGATACATTTTTGTTCAATGAATGACTCATCTTCCCTGAAAAGACTTCTAGAACTTTCTGCCTTCCTATCATACGAGTTATAAATTTGCATAGGCAGCTATGCTAAGCTACACAGCTTATGGCTTATCATTGTGGCCAGTTCGACAAATATTTACTGAGTCTCTACACCATATCAAGCACAGAGTTAGGTTTCTTGGATATAAGGATGAACAATACCTGCTCTTAAGGAACTATAGAAAGGAAAGAGATGCATGACACTATTGTATATTACAGGGAAAAAGGAATTGTGAGGTATTACAGTATACAATATGAACTTCTACTACTTAAAAATTTAAAACTAGGAAAAAAGAAAAAGAAAATCAATGGACTGGTTCAGCTGACTTGTCAGCAGTAGAACCAAAACAATTAGGACTTTTCAGTCTAGAAAAGGCCAAAAACAGATATGATAAAGTATAACTGCCATCAAATCCTAGAATAATTCAACTAACAAATATCTTCAAAACTTGAACTATAAAAATGTAGGGTTGGTTAAGATATAATTACAGCTAAGCTTTATTGGACATTCATTAATTATCAAGCACTGTTCTGTTATTATTAATTTAAAAGATGTAATACTTTAGCAGGTAGCAATTTTATAGAATTTATTATTCCAAAAAGATGCTTTAATTTTTTTTAAATTACAAGTTGAGTATCCCTTATCCCAAATGCTTGAGACCAGAAGTGTTTTGAATTTCACATTTTTTTTCAAATTTTGGAATATTTGCATATATATAATGAGATATCTTGGGGATGGAACCAAGTCTAAACAGAAAATTCATTTATGTTTTATATACAACTTACGTATAGACTGAAGTAATTTTATACAATATTTTAAATAATGTGCATGAAAGAAAGTTTGTGTTAAGTACTCTGTGTGGAATTTTCCACATGTGACATCATGTCGGCAATCAAAACTTCAGATTTTGAAGCATTCTGGATTTCAGATTTTCAGATTAGGGATGCTCAACCTATAATAGCTTAGGCAAATTAATGGGTGATGGAATGGTTATAGAAGCACAATTAGAATGATGCTTCTAATTTCAATCTCTACCCTAAGGTTGAGTCTCCTTATAACATCTCAATAAGTGGTTGACTACTTGATTGATACCTTCCTCAATAAGAACTCATATTTTACTCCTTACCCCTCCCACCCCGTAGAACCCAAGAATGTTCTCGCTGATTCTCTAGCCTTCTGAGAGTTTATCAGAGAGGATAATTATAACCATCACAATATGTCTCTCAGTGTCAGTCAGAGACACAGGTGTGATTCAACATGGCAACTCTTACATTCTTTAGAGACTCAAGTTTGCGTTGAGTATTCTCATTACCCTAAATATCATATTCCTTGCAAGTAACCTGAAACCAGCTCTACAGACTACACTGGCTAAAGGCAAAGCCATCTCTCTGAGCTGAGTGTAAAGTGAAAAGTAGCTCTTATTTATAGCAACAAAAACTCCAGAGGCTTGATGAGTGAGTTGATCCTTTGAGTATTTCATAGGAGAGGCCTTCGAGTATTCATTGTGGAATCACACAACACTCTCTATAATTCTAAGTGAACACACATAAAGGAAATATATCAAATTTATATGAAAAGCTTAAGAATTATTTTATAGTTATTTTCAAAGACAAAAAAAGACACCTTGAAACTAAGCATATCACTGCCCACATAAGCTATCAGAAAACAAAACAAATGACATCTGATTTACTCTAAATTAAATTCATTTTTGTGTCCTGAAAACCCAATGTCTAAAATATGGCAAGATATTATGTTTGAAGTAAACACAAGTGTCACATGATCGTAGGGACATTGGAACTGGTAGTTGAAGAGGAATAATGCCAGGTAGTTTAAATTTTTCTAACCCAAAATGTATTTATTTATTCCACACTCTTAACTTTTATAGACCATTTTCTTAAGAAATTTCAAAGTTAAAAATTTATTACTTGAAGCCAAAACTCCTTGATTTCACCCACTTCTTTATTCCTTCCCATGCATTCTGTAGATGATTCAGAGTGCTACCAGAAGTAATGAAGCCAACAAGTAAATATCACAGAAACACTGTGAAGGAAATATCCAGAGTAAGGATAAGTCATAGATTGGAGACTACTGCGTAGATGTTTGAGGAAGCAATAGGATAAGAGTTCTTTGGAGAGCCATCTCACTAGAGTTCAGGGGACTTCTGCTTAAGGCAAGATCAAAATAAGGCCCCAATTAACTCAATGAAGATGAGAAGTTAGTTATTCAATGTGCTTGCTGAAGTAAACATGAATGAAAAAGTCATCACTTAAGTCAGGAGACATTAAATATACATACTTGGTATAAAATAAGACCGTCAAATTAGGAGAGACAGTCTAACTACTTAATGAAAAAGTCCCCCAAATGCACTTTGGTAATATTAGCAGAGAGAAGGAGGAAAACCCCATTTCCTGGTTCTCTTAGATACCAATCAAGGCTTCTTTTGTGTGTGCTAGGAAGTGATTTTGAGATTTCCCTCATCTTGAGAGAATTTAGGGTTCCC
Source organism: Cheirogaleus major (assembly GCA_963574435.1). NCBI lineage: Eukaryota > Metazoa > Chordata > Mammalia > Primates > Cheirogaleidae > Cheirogaleus > Cheirogaleus major. Next base: position 10,462 of record CAUYPO010093558.1, on the reverse strand, counting down.
TGCGTTCCTTGGATAGCCAAGGCTTGACTCGCCTTAGTCTGGTAGATCACTCTCCAAGACCTTCGGGTAAGATTCTGCCCCTCTCTCTCCTGGCCCTCAAGTAGATGACACCTGGCCAATTCCCCTGTCATTTCAGAAAGCAGTACCCTAAGCTACTTCCCTCAATTATCTTCTCTCCCGGTCTCAAAAAGATAGATTTCCCCATCCCCTGACAACAAAGCGGATTACCCCGTTCTCTACCTATACATCAGGAAGTACTCAAATCACCTTCATTCCCTCAAATTTAGACCTTTCTCAGTCCTACTTCGGGAGGCTCTAGGAGTCTTCCTATCACCCCCTTATCTATGGGAAGCCCGGGCCTGCTCACTTTCCCTTGGAGCTTCTCTTCCTGGCCTTTGGAAAAGAACCTGTTTCTTCTCCCCTGGACTGAATGGCCGAGGCCATAAACGCGCCCCTCGGGTGAAGCTTGGACTCTCCTCTTCTCAGCAGAACCCATTCTCTTCTCTTGCTCCCCCACCAAGGTTCTGAAGGTCTCCCCTCCCCGGCGGGCATCCGGGCTTCCCTGACCTATCGCCCCCTCCCCCGGGGCGGGCCCCAGGCCTCCATCCAGCTCCTCATCTAAAGGCCCGGTGCTCCGCAGGCCCCGCCTTTGGGGATGCCCCAGGCTCCCCGGACCCCTCGCCGGGGTCCTGGGCGCCCGAGCCTCTGAGGCCGGAGGCGCTCAGGCTCCTCCTGGCCCCTCGGCCGCGTACTTCCGGGCCTCTCGGTCCGGGGGCGCCGTGGCCCCCCCAGTGCCGGCCTCGCCGGTCCCCACCGCCCTCGGCCTGGGGCCCGAGCCCCGGCGGCGCGGCCGGCTGCGCTGGGGGCGGCCCGGCTGCTCGGGCGGACCCAGCGGCAGCGTCCCCCCACCCCCCCCGCGGCGCCGCGACGTCCGCTCGCTCCCCGGCGGCGGCGGCGGCACGCACAGGGCGTGGGGAGGCGCCCGCGGAGGCAGCAGCCCCCCGCCCCCTGCGCGCCCGCCCGCCCTCGTCGGCCGCCGCGCGGCCCCCGCGCCCGCCCCCCCGCCCCCACCCCACCCCGCGCCCGAGCGCCCACCCCTCCCCCTCCTCACCGTCTCCGTCGGGCGGGCGGGCGGCGAGCGGCCAGGGCGGGCGGGCGACGGAGCATGCGCAGAGGCCGCCACGGCTGCTACCGCCACCGCCGTCGCCAGGCCGGGCTTCAACACTTCCGGCCGCCGCCACCGGCGAGCTGGCGCCTTAAAGGGGACGCGTCCCTATTGCCGGCCCCGCGGAGGATTAACCTCAGAGGAGGGATTTGGGTCTTCACCTGAGCAGAGGGGTCTCTGCCCTTGAAAATCAGTGTTGGAAAGGTCGCTGGGGACCCCAGTAACTCTTCTTACCCCATTTCATGGATGAGGAAAATAAGGCCTAAATTAAGGAATCACCTCATCCACAATCGGGGACAAAGCCAGTTTTCTCGACTCCTCTGGAGGACTCTGCTCCTTTTACCTCCCTAAATCCTGTTGTATGAAGCTTACATCTTATCAGACCTTCAAGTTATGATCCAACTATCAATTTGGCATCAGATGATTTGCTTCAGTGTAGATCAGTAACTGGGTCACAAGTTCCTGAGCAAGCCCCTTATGTTCTCTGGTCCATGCCTGTTTGCCAAGCCTTTCCTGCTTGAGAAGTTCTGGGTTCAAGTTTTGACGTTCCTGTTGGAAGTTTAACAACTCTGGGGGAGTTACTTGACAGCTCTAAGCCTTTATGTCCCACAAGGCTTAATGTGAGTGTTAAAAGAGGGGATTACATAGGTCGGACAAGGTGGCTCATGCCTGTAATCCTAGTACTTTGGGAGGCTGAGGCGGGAGTGTCACTTGAGGCAAGGAGTTTGAGACCAGCCAGAGTAAAAGCGAGACTCTGCCTGTACAAAAACTACAAACATTAGCTGGGCATGGTGGCAAGTACCTGTAGTCCCAGCTACTTGGGAGGCTGAAGTGGGAGGATCGCTTGAGCCCAAGGAGTTTGAGGCTGCAGTGAGCTATGCTGATACCACTGCACTGTAGCCAGGGTGACAGAGTGGACCCTGTCTCAAAAAAAAAAAAAAAAGAAGAGGTAATACATGAGAAGGGCTTGGGTAAGTTCCTGGGGCCAGTAATAGTCATTAAGGAGTATTAGACCTTTTAGTGCTCACCTTGGCAGCACTAAAATAAAATTGGAATGATACAGAGAAGATTAGCAAAAAAAAAAAAAGAAACCTTTCTATGGACAGGCCTTGGCGAAAATAGGTTTGTTTTTTGTTGTTTTTTTTAGGGACAGATGGAGTGCAGTGGCACAATCACAACTCACTGCAGCCTCAAACTCCCTGGGCTCCAGCAATCCTCCCTGCCTTGGCCTCTCGAGTAGGTAGGACTTCAGGCATGCACCACCATGCCTGGCTTATTTTTTTAATTTTTTGTAGAGACAGGGTCTTGCTCTGTTGCCCAGGCTGGTCTCAAACTCCTAGATTCAAGCGATCCTCCCACCTCAGCCTCACAAGTAGCTAGGTCTACAGGCGTGCCACCACATTAGGCCAAAGATGATTTTGTCTTATATAAACCTCACAGTAACCCTATAAATACATTCTTTTCACTCCCATTTTATAGATAAAAATGGGGGGGGGGCCAAGAAAAGCTAACCTATCCATCAAATTCATATAACCTCTAAATGGTATAGCCAAGATTTAAACTTAAGGTCCTTCCTTCTCCAGAGTCCATGGTTATAACCACAAAGTTGCTATTGTTATTAAGAACAAATAAGGTGGTAGGTATGCAGGCATTTTTTCAGGGGGAGAAAGAATTGCTTCCCCATTTGCTTTCTCCTATGAGCTACATGTCTGCTCTCTATCCTCTCTGGAGACATGAAGAGGTAAGAGGAAGTTTTGCAAGTTCTTGATTCAAGGACACATGAGGAAGCCCAAGCATCAAATAATAGAATTGGATTTAGGGGTCAGACCACCTGAATTCTAGACCTGGCTTTAGCAGGTAGGGGATCTTGACCAAGTCACACCTCCCTTAAGCCTTGATTCCCTCATCTGTAAAATAGAGATGATTATCCCAACATGTATGCCCACCTTTCAGGGGTGTTACCTGGATCAAATAAGGAGACCTATGTTAGCACCTGTTCTTAATGATCAAGAACTTACACGTAAGCAGATAATTCTGAATCTAAAGGCAGCTGTTCATGACTGGACTCGACCTGTGTGAACTGGTGTGAACATCTATATCTTTTGATTATGCAGCATACACTTATTGAACATGTACTAAAACCCTATCCCTGCTTTCCAGAAGCTCTTGGTCCACCTTCTTTGAGACAGAATTGTAAACAGATATAGGACAGTCTGGTGTGGTGGTTTTCACCTAAAATCCCAGCACTTTGACAGGCCAAGGCAGGAGGATAGCTTGAGGCCAGGAGTTTGGAACCAACCTGGGCAACACAGACCCTGTCTCTACAGAAAAATTAAAAAATTAGCTGTGCATGGTGAGGCACGCCTATAGTTCTAGCTACTCGGCGGGGCTGAGGTGGGAGGATCACTTGAGCCTAGGAGTTGGAAGTTACAGTGAGCTATGATCAGGCCACTGCACTCCAGCCTGAGCAACAGAGTAAAACCTTGTCTCTAAAAATAAATAGATAGAGGACACTACAGTACAGTGTGATGGGTTTATCCTAGAAAAATAAACAAAACACTGAAAAAGCACAAAAAAACTCTCCCTGGAGGATTCCTGAAAGGCTTCCCAGTGGAAGGAGCATTTGAGCCAGGTCTCATAGGATGAATAGGAGTTCATCAAAGAGAAAAGTGGGGAAGAGCATTCCAAAAAGAATAACATCTGCAAAGACAAAGAAGTAGGAAGTGATGGGAGGGAGAAGGGGCTGAAAAGGGAGGCTGGCACCAGATGGCTGCCATAAGGAGCTATCTTACAGAGGTAGGGACCCCAGGGGGTCTTGAAGTTCTCTCCAACTGCACTAACACCCAGCTCCAGCCCACAGGACATGTCTGCACCACTGCAGAAATTTTCTAGTGCTCAGCAGACCTAGCCACCCCACTTGCCCCCCTGAACACCCTAGGCCAAGTAATCTTTTAAAGAGAGAAAATCAAATCATGCTACTTCCCTGTTAAAAACCCTTTAATAACCTCCCATTGCATTTAGAATAAAACCCAGACCCCTTACCAGGGCCACCATGCATGATCTCTTTGCTACTCTCCTCTCCTCTGCCCCTCACTCACTGTGCTCCAGACACCGTGGGCTCCTTTGTGTGCCTGGACTCTCTCTCAGGGCCTTGTCACTGGCTCTTCCCCCTACATGAATAGCACCTTCCTCAGGTCTTCAGAGCTCAGTCTCATCTTTCAGTCCTCACAGGCCTTCCCTGGCTCCCCTAAAGCAGGATCCCCAGCCACATTCTTCTCTATATTTGCTGCCTCTGCTTCCATGAGGGCCCCGTGATGTTCCTTGAAGGACTATGTCAAGACAAAGACAGCATCTGAGGGAGCTACCTCCCCATGCCCTGGTTACATTCTCTCACACCTCCCTGCGTATCTGCATAGCAAGCCCCATTATTTGGAATCCCCTAAATTATGTATTTACCTATTTTATGTCAATCTTTTCCCTACACAGTATTTGGGGCAGAGTTTGGTACACAGCAAGTGATAAGGGTTTGTTGCTAGAATAAATGAATAATGAATGATCAGAAAAATTATAAGATACAGACCAAAGAGGAGAAAGACCCGAAAAAGGAAACTGTGGGGTGACTGCTTTTAGGGCTGATACCCCCGAAATATGGTGGTCTGACATGTAGAACTGAAGAAAAAGCCTCTGACCTCCCCTCAACCCCAACAGCCCACAAGTATCTCTCAATTCTCTGTCTCTCCCAAAGCACAGAACAAAGTTCTCTGAAGTTCCTTTTTCTGCCTAAAGTCTGGACTCTCCAAAGAAGAAAATGATTACCTTTGGTCCCTTCCCTGAATTTTCATGAACTGAACTCATATGGCAGGAAAAAAGACTAAAGTCTGTCACCAAACCTGGACAGATTTTTGTCATAAACCATTGTCTGTTCTGCAGGCCCAACAGACTTTGTCCCAGGCCACTATATGTTCTTCAAGCCCATTATATTCCCCTAAAAAGCATTTGCTACCCCAATAAAATCATCCACACTTCTCCATCTCCCTTTCCTCCGAGAAGAAGGGTATAGAACCATCTGTACCTCATTGGGATATTGGATAATATTCTGCTATGATTCCCCTGTGTTATGCAAGTTAAAATAAATTTGTAGGCCTTTTCTCCAATTAATCTGCCTTCTATGAGTTGATTTTTCATAGGCCAAAGGGGAAGTTTTTCCCTTTGCCCCTACATTGTTATGATCAACCAGGCAAGAGAGCATGAGGGCCTCACATAGGACAAAGCCGAGTACAGCAGCCGTGAGTTTTAGGCCAGGGTGAAAAATGACAGGAGTGTCCTGCACATTTGGTGCAGAAGTGGTTACAAAATTTCTCCATAAGCGTGATTTGGATCTTAAATGTTACAAGTCCCAATTAGGCAGTGTCAAAATGACATTTTTTTGCTTGCTTTATGATCATACCCCTTGGAGATGTTAGGGGTCTTGTGGCATTTGGCTTCTTTTTCTCTGCGGGCTTTAAAAATCTGAAAAGAACATCAGCAGTGAGCCCCTGTGCTCCAGACACAGCTCCAAACTGGGGCCAACAGGCATTAGTAACCAACCGAATGTGGGGGGTAAGGGAGAGAAAGGGACAAGGATGACCCCAAGTGAAGGAACAAAGCAGGAAGAGTTGGTTGGGGGACTGAGGGAAAGTAGAAACAGTGGCCATTTTGGTCTTTTTGAGTCTGGGGTGCTTGTGGGGAATCCACATGAAGGTGTCCATGGGAAGGTGGATTGACTCGTCTCAGAAGAAAGGCCAGGGCTACAGTTTGGGACCTGTCATGTAGATGGGGTCACCCCGGAAGAGTATCCATAGAGGGAGGGGCCAGAGGCCTAAGCCTGGGGAGCACCTGCAGAGAGCAACCATGAGTGATTGGAAAGGTTGGGTCCCTCCCTCAGAGCAGGGAGGGAGCTTCCACAAGGAGGGGATGACACCAACGACATCAGGTACTGCAGAGAGCCCAGGAAAGGAAAAAGGAGAAGACACTGGTGACTGAGAAGTCACAGCTGATCTTCCTGGGGTGGAGTCACCTCCACAGTAGGGCAGGAGGCCAGATTGTAGAGGATAAGAGAGAAGTGCAGAAATAGCCAGTAGAGACGACGCTGCAATTTTTTTTATAGAAAGGAGGAATTAGACATAAGGCAATGAGATGATTGTTTTAGGGGGAAGGTCATGTGAAGGCTTTTCTTTTTCATTTTTTTCACTTCATTGTTTCCCCTGTAATTATAGGTTCACTGTAGAAAATTGCAAAGTACAAAAAAGGGTAAAGAAGCAGAATGGAAACAAACAAACCTTCCCTTTAGCATCTGGCATATTTCCTTCCAATCTTTCTTCTTTTTTTTTTTTGAGACAGAGTCTCACTCTGTTGCCCGGGCTAGAGTGCCGTGGCATCAGCCTGGCTCACAGCACCCTCAAACTCCTGGGCTCAAGCAATTCTCCTGCCTCAGCCTCCCAAATAGCTGGGACTACAGGCATGTGCTACCATGCCTGGCTAATTTTTTCTATATATTTTTAGCTGTCCAAGTAATTTCTTTCTATGTTTAGTAGAGATGGGGTCTCACTCTTGCTCAGGCTGGTCTCGAACTCCTGAGCTCAAACGATCCTCCTGCCTCAGCCTCCCAGAGTGCTAGGATTACAGGCATGAGCCACCTCGCCCGGCCCTCCAATCTTTCTTCTGTATACTTTTTTTTTTTTTTTTTTTTTTGAGACAGAGTCTCACTCTGTTGCCCAGGCTACAGTGAGTGCCGTACCGTCAGCCTAGCTCACAGCAACCTCAGACTCCTGGGCTCAAGCAATCCTTCTGCCTCAGCCTCCCGAGTAGCTGGGACTACAGGCATGCACCACCATGCCCGGCTAATTTTTTTTTTCTATATATTTTTAGTTGGCCAATTAATTTATTTCTATTTTTAGTAGAGACGGGGTCTCACTCTTGATCAGGCTGGTTTCAAACTCCTGACCTTGAGTGATCCGCCTGCCTCGGCCTCCCAGAGTGCTAGGATTACAGGCGTGAGCCACCGAGCCCGGCCTCTTCTGTATACTTTTTTTTTTACTTTGCCTTGATAAATTATCGCCAATACACAATTCTATGGGTTTTTTTCTTTACTGAATACTGTTTCCTAAGCACTAAAGAGAATTTTTCTCCTTTTCTTTTTTTTAATATGAGAGGTCCTTGAGTACCCAGTCTAGTTCTACCCTCTACTCCAGTAGTCTTGGAGCCTCCCTGATTTCTGCCCAGACAATATGGTTTAGGAGATGATTCTTTTCATTTGGGTATATAAAAAAGCTGAACAGCAGAAGGGCCAAAAATAACCTTGGGGGCAGCTGGCAGGGTTGGGAGAGGCCTCAGTGTGGGATGTTCAAGGCACTTAGGGGGAGATTTTGGGCATGAGCTGCACACAGGCCCTCGTTGGGGTAACCAGTTTGGAGGCAGCAGGAAAGGAGGGGTGGTGTTGGCCAGGCCTGCCAAGAGCTTGCCAGCTGCCAGGCACTGCTCTTAGCACCTTAGATGTATCTGACCTCACAAGTCCTGTTGCTAACGCTGATTAACGTGAGAGGTTAAGCAACTTTCCCAAGTCCACACATCTCCTTAGTGGCTGGGTCACATTTGAACATAGGCAATTGCCCACCAGGACCAATGCTCCTAACTACCCCTCCACTGTGGAACTCCCATCCCTGGCTGCACAGAGAATAACTTGAGGGGACTTTATAAAATACCTGCCTGCTCTGCCCCATCCTGCTTCCTTCCCTTCCTTCCCAAACTGGGTATCCATCTCAAGAATGCTCCCTCATAAATACTGGTACACTAATCTCCATCTCAGAAAAAAATATTGTCTGTACCAGGGGCCCACCCAGAGGGACTTAGGCAGGATCTCTGGGTGTAGGAACCAGATATGAATATTTTTTTAAGTGTCCCTAGATGACTCTGATGGCCAGCCAGGTTTGAGAACCACAGATCCACTGGCTCCTAAGTATGTTTACTCTGTGCCAAATAGCAACAGCAGCAGCAGCAATAGTAATGGCTAACCCTGCTGGGTGCCAGGCTCTATTTTAAGCACTTTTTATGTATTAACTTATTTAATCCTCACAAGGTAGGTACTACAGCAGTAGTGTCCCCATCTTACAGATAGGAAAACTGAGGTTGCATAGAATCTGGGCTCCTCAACTCAGTCTGTGCTATAGCCTGACTATTCTGATTTCCTGAGACTAGCTGCTTAGCAGGTTAAAAGGAAATAAACTAACATTACTTGAGCCCTTTCTCTGTGCTGGCACAGTGCTAGGAACTTTCCTATAGTTGAAATTCCAGGTAGGGAATTTCCCTTCCAGGTGGGGAGTGCCAGCCCATTTTCCAGAAGAGGCAAATCAGGCTCCATGAAGTTAAGTGGTACACTTACCAGGCTAGGAAGCAACAGAACTACCATTCCCAGTGGGACTGTCTGAAGTTTAGGCTCTGTACCAGGCCAGATTTTTCCCCTTCTATAGTGTTACCGCCCATCCATGCCAGAGGTTAACACTCCAGGGCCTGCCAGGACTCGGCCTTGAGTGGAATCTGCAGCAGGCCTGCTGGGGTTGGACCACTGAACCAGCCAAGAGTTCATGCCCCATCTGGGGGTGCAGCAACTCCTCTAGTAGCCTGCTGTGGTCTCCCCAGAATATAAGCCCAGTGCAGCCAGATCATCTAATTCAGAAGAGGAGGCAGAAATCCTGGGTTTTATTTGGTATCTCTGGATTTATAAATGTTGATAACTGATTTTTAAAGATAAAAAACTTAAAGCCTCATCTGGGCTCTCTATTACCCACCTGTGAAGAGGTACAGCCTACAGGTCCCCAGTGGCAACTGCTGGTCTCTTTTCCCAGGTATCCACCTATAGCCTGGAATAGTGCCTCCAGCTGCCTGATCAGCTACTGACTCCCCAGACTCAACAGGTCCACATCTGAATTCATTCCTTCTTTCCCCGTCCTTAAAAGTCTCCAACAAACCTGCTTCTCCTCCAGTATCTCCCACCTCAGGGAATAGTTCCTCCACCTCTCAGCCACCTCCAAGACCCCCACAACACCACCTCTTCTCAGAACCTCCACTTGGTCATCATCACCTGCCTCCATTACACACAGAGCCTCCTAATTGGCCTCCCCGCTTTCTGTCCTGCTGCCTTTGAGTCTTCATTCTTTACTCTTCCAGTGGCCTCCCTCCTCTTAAATGAGCCGGGCATGGTGGCATGGATATAATCCCAGCCACTCAGGAGGCACTCTAACCTGGGGGACAGAGCAAGACCCTGTCTCTAAAAATAAATAAATTAATTAAAAAATAACATAAAAGTAAAAATAATAATAATAATACTTGAACTCATCATGATCTACAGGACCCTACATGACCTGGCATTGGGCTCTTCTCTTGACTTGTTCTCTTTCTGTCACTCTGCTCCAGCCACACTGGCCTTCTGAAAGTTCCTCCAGCACATGGACTTCATGGCCTTTGCCTGCACTGTTTCCCCACATCCTCCCATCCTCAGGGCTCAGCTCCTCAGCCAGGTCTTCCCTGTTCTCACTCTCTAAAGTTGTGTCCCCTCCCCAGACACTCTGCTTCACACTCCCTTACAGCCCTACCCACCCTGACGTGTCTGGTTCCTGTCTGTATCGCCCTCCCCCTCCTACATATACCCTGCCATGGAATCTCCATGAGAACAGGGCAAAGTCTGTTTTATCCATGGTAGGACTCACTGCTTGGTACATAGAGAGAACTCAAAAAATATTTGTCTGTTAAGGACTGCCTGCACATTTGTGTCTGCTTCCCCTCCCCCCGCAGCTTACCCCACTCTTCTGCATTCACATTCTCAGAAGCCAGAAGCCACTAACAGATGGGGAATGAATCAGAAAGGAAGCAGAGAGAGAAAAGGAAGAAGTTCTGCCAGTTGGTGCAAAAAAAAAGTCTTGGATGAATCTAGATGCAGTCAGGTGAGTCACATCCTCCCCCACCCCACCTCACCCTCACCCACATTCCACCACCTTGACCAAAGCAAAAGGCTATACCGGGCACAGTGGCTCATGCCTGTAATCCTAGCACTTTGGGAGGCTGGGGCAAGAGGATCTCTTGAGGCTAGGAGTTTGAGACCAACCTGGGCAACATATCAAGACACCATCTCTAAAGAAAATTTAAAAAGTTAGCTGGGTGTGGTGGTGCACACCTGTAGTCCTAGCTACTTGGGAGGCTGAGGCAGGAGGATCACTTGAGCTCAGGAGTTTGAGGTTGCTGTGAGCTATGATGATGCCACTGCAC
>CAUYPO010093556.1:0-10703 GCA_963574435.1 Cheirogaleus major | reverse complement strand
AAGGCCTTTAAAAATTAGTTTACACTTAATTGAACATTCACTGGTCCAGAGAGTTCATAAACTTGGAAAGTGCTACTAAACTGGGGTGAAAATAGGATCTTAGAGACTTCTTCCTTAACTCTGACCACTCTCTCATCCTCTTCTGCCACCCGTCCTCTTCCCGCTCTCTGGGACACTTGGGAGCACGCCTTCGCGAGGGACAGCCATAAACCATGCGCAGTCTCATGCTCTCCCCTCCAAACTGACGCTTCCTCAAACTAAAAATACTCCACTTTTTTTTTCCATTTCTTAACAAGCACTGTTTCTAGGTGCTTCAGACTTTTTGCTTTTTCTCTGAGTCATTGCGGTGTGAGCACCATCATCTTAGAGAACAGAATCCACATCCAGCCCCACCCCTCTGAGGTTGGAGTAGATATGGGCAGAGTTGGGGCACCTCAGCGCAGCCCCACAGAGAATCCCCCTGGTTGAGAGCCACGCTCCACAGAGGCTCTGGTGGCGGGAGGTCCTCGCAGCGAGTGAGAGGGATGGGACGTCCTAGTCCCTGAGGATGGGGAAGTGGAGGGAGGAGGGGACACTTCTCCCGGGTGAATACTGAATACGTGAGAGGAAGTTCCTCCACCATTGTTGCTGCAGTGTAAAGGTTTATCTCCTGTTTCTTGCAGGTTATCATCGATCCAGGAAAGATGACCTAGCAGCAGCTGAAACAGTGCCAAATGCCCTGCCAGCCCCTCCTGGCTTCCTTAGCCCTGCTCCCTACTCCACAGCTGGCAGAACTGCACCTCCCACCTGTGCTAACAGGAATACCACCAAAGCAGAAGTGGCTCTTCAGAAGCACTGCTCCCCCAATATCTGGACATTAAGTTGCTCCCTGCACCCTCTCCAATCATTCTTCCAGAACCAACAGAGAGCACCACATAGCCTAGAAATTGCCTTTCATCTACTCAAAGAGAAAGGTGTCTACACAGGCCACCACCCTGACAGCAGTTCATCGACAGTCTCCCTCCAGCTCCTCCTCCGGGAAACAGCAAGTATGGGACAAGAGGGCTGTGTTTCAGACATCTTTCTTGAACACCAGGCCTGCTCTCCGATCTCTGTTTAGACCCTGCTGTGGTCAGAACCCCAACCGCCTGCTCAGTTCATCTATTAATAACTGTGGCCTCCACCACCACTGCTGCCCTCTGCTGGCTCCAAGTACAGAGTTTCCTTCCTTAGCTCTCTGTATCCTTGGTTTCCACCATTTGGGGTGTCTTGAACAGTAAGAATGATTGAAAATTTAAGAAAAACTACTTTAAACAATGGAAAAGTCTTCAGAATTTTCTCACTTTTCAATCCCTCAGCTTCAATCAAGACAATTACAGTATTTCTTATTTATCACCTTCCTGCCCCTAAGAGAGCTGACCTCTTGCTCTGCTTCTGAACCTGTTCTGAACACTGGGAGGATGTTCCTTCCTCTCTGCTCCCTCCAATAAAACATCTGGAAATATTCCTGGATCTGCTGTCTTGCTGGGCCTGGGGAAGAAGGAGAATGTTTCCTACCAGGAAGGAACAACCATGGCAGGCAAGCAAGTCCTTACAGGAGAGCCCTTAAAAACCCTGAGGACAGTCTAGGACACTGAAGAGTAAGGTAGGGGGCAACTAAGTTAGGAACACCCCATTGGCCCACTCAGACTCCCCTCATTGTCCCACAGGAGGACCAGATGTCTCCCAAGTGACCCTTCCCTGAGGAGGGACTCTCGAGCAGGGGTGGCAGGAAGTGCTGATAATGGGGCCACCTGCACCTGGCTATAGGAGGTGCAGGAGAGACACCCTACTCTGCAGGACTCAGTGGGTGGCACTGTAGCTGTGAGCCAGGGCCCTGCCAGGTCAACTGGCCCTCCCTGGGTCCCAGCCTGGAGGGATTAGTCCAAGCCCGAGAAAGACATAAATCCAGGAGGACCAATGCTGTGATGAAGATTGCAGAGAATTTTCATTCATTAATGTGACTCCATTGGTTTTGTAGATTAACATGACTATCTCCTCTGCTTTGATAGATTCACATTTGTATCTTTTGGGTATTTAATTTTTTTATTTCTCACATTCACTTTTGAATTGTGTCTTGTCCAATTAAATGACAACAATTTATTGAGGGTCTGCTATGTATCAGGCCTTGAGCTGGGTGCTGGGGGTAGATAGAAAATAGACCAGGACCACTCAGAGTAGTCACTTGCCTTCCAGATGGCGGGGAGCAGACCTGTGCACTGGCCATGGCAGGGCAATCAGTCAAGACTACAAAATGGGGGTGCTGAGTATACTCGGGGCTGGCGGGGAGGAAGTGCAGACTTTGTGGAGGGACCAAGACTAGAGAGATGCCAAGGGGAGTCTGCGGCGTGACTGAAGGCCGTTGGTCAGGGAAGGAAGGGAAGGGAATTCCTCGTACAGGGAACAACCCAAGAAAACCTCCTCAATTAGTATTTATTACATTCAGTAAGGGTTTTCTTCTGTTCCTTTCCCCAACAAGTATCTACAGAATGTCACTCTTTTTGCTTACCTCTGTCTGCTCCGAGAACAGAACACAACACATCACTGTTGTGTGAGGCAGGAAGACAGAGGGGGAAGCCAGCAGTTTAAATGCTCTAATACAGCAGCCAGATCGCTACCCAAGCCAACTCAGAGTCGAGTGACAGTGGAACCTGCACTCACCCAGGAATCAAGCCAGTGGTACCGGCAGCGGGTGCTTGGAGCGGCCACCAGAGGGGGACCAGTAGGCCACAGGAAGGAGTGTACAAACCCGCAGTTATTCCCCCAGTTCCTGAGTGCCCAGTTGGAATAGAGAGCCCCAATAGCTGGAAGAATCTGTAAACAGGCTTCCTCGCCTTGAATAAGGGCTACTAAGGAAGAAAGGGACATAGGAAATCCCTAAAGCTCCACCTCCCCACCAAAATTATAAACCAAAAGCAAAATTTCATGCCTGGAGGGACTGCAGAGGTTGGCCGGCCTTCCAACACTTGATAGGCATGGGGATACGATCCCTATTATGTCTCCTTGAATCCCACATTTGTCCAGGCCAAATATGCAGGTCTTGGAGACTGACAGTGAATCATCTTGAGGCCACTGTTCCATCTGCGGTCTCTTTCTTGGGACACATTGACACAGCCCCTGGATCCTGGGCGAGCAGACTGGAGAGTAACCTGGGCTGGTACAGGTAGATGAGAAAAGAGGCTGGCTTCGGCCTTAACTCTGAGCTGGGAGCACAGACATCAAAATAGGAAGGGCTCACAGTGGTGGCCACAGCCCCAAAGTCCAGCCTCCCCTGTGCCCTGAAAGCCCCCACTACTGCTCAGCTCAGCAGCATCTCTGACCCTGGCACCCGCAGGGCCCACGCTCCCCATCTTCTTGCCCGGCACCTCTCCTGAAGAAAGAAGCAGAATCACTGGGGCTCCAAGTAGACTTGGGGGAGGCTGTAGGTTCAGTGTGAGACCCAGAGTGAGAGTACAGATGGGAAACTCCCAATGTCCCGGTTTCTGGAAACCTCTGTACTCCTTCCTGTGGCCCCCTGATCGCCCTCTGGTGGCCTCTCCAAGCACTCCCTGTTGCCCTGCCCTGTTTTCCCTGTCTGTGACGCTTCCTGATTCCCTCCCAGCACCAGCAAGTGAGCAGTGGGACCCACTCAGGATAAGCTGGACTTTTTGAAGGAGTGGGAAGGAGGAGGTAACAGCATCACAAGGTTGGGGGTGTCCCGGGACAGAGGTAGAGTCGGCTATCTTTAGAGATACATAGACGTGGTCGGGAGGGTGATATGAAACAGGAGATCTTGCTGCCATAACTGAAAAGGGTGGGATGGAAGGGAACTTGGGGGAATTTTCCATTTATTTAAGTTGGTTACTTTAATGTACATTGGCTTCTCAAAAACCTCACAATAAACTGGAGAAAGGAAGGAGGCAGAGCCGAAGAAGGACACTTTCATCATTCTAGTGACCTCAGAAGCAGCAGGGGAAGGGATGCATCAGTCGGAAGGACTGGCCTGTGGTGGTCACAGTGGGTTTGATTCACTTGGCTCCAGGGAAGGCCTTGATTACACGGCACTTCAGTCCATTCTCTGCTGGCTGCTAGAGGTTGAAGCTGAGAGGGATCTGTTGATTAATTGCAAGAAAACCTATGAGCCCAGGTGTCATTCTTCCTGAGTCAGTTGAAAGGGAGACTTTCCTGGGGCTATGAGGGTTTCCCTGTAGTTGCTGGAAGGAGGGAGTCTGGGGTGGGCAGAGAGAGGACTCACAGCTTCACGCTCACGTTTAGGGCCAGGTAGATTCAGAAGTATCACTTCTGCTTTGCAAGGCATTCCTGCTGAACAGGGGGCACTCCTGCTGGCTGGGGGGTGCAGGGCTTAGACACCTGGGGAAGGCAAGATTCTGTGACCTGTGGAGGGGGATGGCAGGGGACGTTGCATTATTGCTGCTGCTGCTAAGACATCCTTCCTGGGTCAACGAAAGCCTGTAAGAAAGAGGGGACAAGTGCCTTAAGCTGTAAGAGCAGAGTACGCCAAATTCTCCCAGGGATGAGCTCTATCTCCAGCTACTCCCATCTTAATTCTCAGAGTCTCCGGCTTTCCCGTCTGCTCACTGCCACGATGATCAGACCCAGAGTGTGATCGTGGTTTCCAGCAAAGTGTTGATCTCACAGCTCCCCACACATAAACTTCACCCAGAGAACCAGATCCCAGCTCAGGCTCTGCCCTCTAAGAAGAGCATGCTCACAGTGGGTCAAGTCCGGGGAAGGGCAACAGGAATGGCCCGGAACCAGAGTACTGCGTCATGAAAGAAAGTATAAAGAGGCTGGGGATGTTCCTCCTGGGAAGGGAAAGGTTTGGAGGGAAATGATGCAGTCTGCATTCACCTCGAGGACCGCCCTCATGGGGAACGAGCCCAACTTGTGGATCTGGACCTGCAGTAAGCACTGCGGGGCTGAGGGAGTCGGGAAAGAGGCCCCAGCCCTGGACAGGCCCCAGTTAGAGCTCCTGTTCAGGGGTTGCTGTCCCAGGTCCTATAAAGTTTCCGTCAGGCACTGATTGACCTCCTTAAGGCTTATTAATAGAGATTCTAATTCAGTGGGACTTCCAATGTGCCTTGCACTTTTTCCTGTCTTTGGGTCTGTAGGCCCGTGGTCAGCTGAGGCATTCCTCTTGCCCCTTGCTCTTTTTCTCTGCCCGGTCTGTGTCTCCCCTCCACACTCTCCAGACCAACCACAGCGACTCCCAGCAGGGGGCGCGTCTGCACCTGGCCAAACAAAAAGGCAGAAATAAGAACCAAAGGCAATCATCCATGGACACTCACAGCCACTATTTGTTCAAGTGCCAACAACACTATTCAGCCCTTCAGCTCAGTCACATATCTGATGCCACAGCATCCTCAAGGCAGGGGCAAGAAGCTCTACCAAAATAAATAATCACAGCAATAAAGAAATAAGAGGGATGGAAAGGGAGCTAGGAAAGAGACATTTCAGGGCTAGTTTTAACAGTTTAACACAAACTAGGACCTGGCTTTGTTTGGCTTTCCTTGTCTATAATTTTAATCAGATTAAAAACCAAGATCTCAAATTCTACCTGCCAACTCAGTTTGCTCACCTACCTCCCACTGACCAACTTTCTTTCTTTCTGTAACTATTTTCCTGTTGTTTCTCTGGATTTGTTCATCTCTATTCTGTCTATCTGTCTCTCCCTTCCCCCTACTTTTATAAATTCTCATTTCCAACGAAAGGATGCCAACCTCTGGGCCACTGTCTGGCCTCACCCCAGAAGGGCTGAGTCATCTCCCTTGCCCGCCTCCCACTGCTCCAGCCCTCAGGGATCCAAGTGCACAGAAAGGGCCACACCAGGGCCCTTTTATCCTAGGTGTGGCCTGGAAGGAAGAAACAGAGGGGATTTCCAACAGATTACTTGTTTTCAGATATCTTGCCCTCTTCTTGAAAAGAGTTGTCAAACTCCCACTTTGCACTAAAAATTCCAGTTTGACAGCTTCCTAATGGTTAACCACATTTTCAAACTCTGGAAGGATTTCCTCTAGGATGTGAGAGTATTAGATTCTTGTAACTTTCCCCAGTTATCCCTTAAACCATCTGCCATCGGGTGGGATGGCTGTGGGAGAGACAAGGAAAAGATCCCGGAATCCTAGTTGCCAGAGGACAGCCCATCTTTTAAGGTTTTAGGACTGGGTTTAAGCACCATTTTGATCATCACCCACACCCAAATATCTCTCTCTCTCTCTCTCTCTCTCTCTCTCTCTATCATTCTCATGCTCAACAATCAGGAACCCTCCCAGAGCTCATGGGTGGCTCACCATCTCCCTCCCCATCTCTCCAGGCTGTTGCAAGCCTCAGAGATTTTAAGTCTCATGAAGAGAGGACCAATGGTCATTTTTACAGTCGTTGGTCTAGCCAGGAGTAAGTGAACTGTCAGTGCATAAACATCTCCACTGTGTGCCAATTACTATTCTAGGCACTGGAACAGAGGGCCCAGTCCCATTCCTGTCCTTAAGGCATTTATATTCCAATGTGGAAGGCAAAAAATAAATATATAATTTGTAAAGAACAAAAAATATCATTTTAAGAGGCCTCTCATTATTTCCTGGTTGCAGAATATTACTTCCCAGCATCTGAAAAAATTATTACTTCCCAGCATCTTGACAAAATCAAACTATGCACCAAAATGTCAAGTTTGGCCATTTCCCGATGGTAACAGTATTTGCATTTCACTTGAATGGTCCTTCTGCAGGTAGAAAGAACCTTCCAGGGGCCTTCAGGAGAGTTGAACAGGTATGAAGAGACAAGAAGAATGGGGTGTCCTGAAAGTCTGCCCCCCTCCTACTCACTTCTCTAAGTGTTTTAAGCAGAAGAAAAGAGGTTACAGACAGTCCCAAACCACTTCATTTATGACTCCGATGCTTGACATAAGACAGCAGTCCCCAACCTTTCTGGCACCAGGGACCAGTTTCATGGGAGACAATTTTTCCATGGACCAGTGGTGGGGATGGTTTCAGGGTGATTCAAGTGCATTACATTTATTGTGCAGTCAAACCTCTCTGCTAATGATAATCTTTGTTTGCAGCCGCTCCCCCACACTAGCATCACCGCCTCAGCTCCACCTCAGACCATCAGGCATTAGATTCCCATAAGGAGCGTGCAACCCTCGCATGCCCAGTTCACAGTAGGGTTAGCGCCCCTATGAGAATCTAATGCCGCCGCTGATCTGACAGGAGGCAGAGCTTATGCTGTGCGGTGATGCGAGTGATGGGGAACAGCTGTAAATACGGATGAAGCTTCGCTCTTTCTCCTGCAGCTCACCTCCTGCTGTGCAGCCTCGGTTCCTGGTCCGTGGCCCAGGGGTTGGGGACCACAGGCATAAGGTATTCATTCAGGTTACAAAAGTAGGGATAGGGGAGTGCGGGAAGCACAGCCACTGCCCTAGATAGAACCCACAGTGCAGTAGGGAGGGCACATATATAAATGCACAATGAGATGAGACATACAGAAATATGAAAATTATTTTCGGGGTACAACAGAAGCACAGAGCAAGTGAACAAATCCCAGTTGAGGGAAGGAGACTGTTCCTTGAACAGATTTTCCCTGAGGCAAGTATGGCCCTGAGACAGGGTACTAACACCTACTACAGCATCCTCTCAGTGTGATGATCCCCTGCAGAGAAATCCCCCATGCTCACTAGCTCAGGAGGCAACCACTGCAGTTTCCCAGAGCTCCACATGCCTCTCACCTCCTCCCCTGTCATCCTTGGGATCACTTGCCCCTTTCACGCCTCTTCCTACAAGTCTCCCTGGGCAGATCCAAGGAGCTGGGGTGACTCCTCTCACCGCTGTGTGACCGTGCAGTAAAATGCAAAGCCAACCCTTTCATTTTGACCTGCAAGGCCTGGCAAATGCTCCCTTGAGTGCCATAGACAGTGTCCTCTCTTGTGCTCCCTTCCTTAGAACAGTGCAGGGGTAGCCGAGCCCTGGGCACCACCAGCCCACAGCTGCTGGCTCCGCACACCTCACTGTGCTGTGAAGACCTCACAGGTATACAGAGGGAGGGGAGGGAGGAAGGTCCTGGTCTGCTCTGAGCAAAGTCTTAAGTCAAAAGTGAATCAGAAAGTCTGGACTCCCAAGCTTCCTAAAGAGCTCTTATCATTGAAAATTAGAAAGAAAATCTAATCTATTGTTCTGTAATAGAAGGTCAGAATCTGGGGTTAACACTAAGTGTCATGTCGGCAAGAGAGGGAGGGAGGGGGAAGTATTCTGTATTTCTGTATGCTGTCAGACCATGAAAACAAAAATTGGAACTATCCCTGGACTAGGAACCCCAAATGCTAGTGCTTGGCAATGTCTTTAGGGAAAGGGAAGGACATGAGTCACTTCCAAAAATTATTCATTTTAGTCAAGAGTCTTTAACTCCCACTTTCTGTGCCACTAGGTTTTGTCCTGGAATCTACAATGTGTGTGTGTGAGTGTGTGTGTGTGTGTGTATGTGTTCTCAAGTTGCTAGTGGAAGTGAGAATTGCTTGATTTTACCTACCATAATGGTTAATTTTATATGTCAACTTGCCTAGACCGCAGTAGCCAAATAATTGGTCAGACATTTTTCTAGGTGTTTCTGTAAAGACGTTTTTTTAGATGGGATTAACATTTAAATCAGTAGAGTCTAAGTAAAGCAGATTGTCTTCCATAATGTGGGCAGGCCTCAGCTAATCAGTTTAAGGACTGAATGGAAAAAACAGATCAACCTCCCCCGAGGGAATTCTGCCAGCAGACCACCTTGAACTTGAACTGTAACTTTTCTCTGAGTCTCCAGCCTGCTGGCCTACCCTGCAGATTTTGGACTTGCCAAACCTCCACAATCACATGGAGCTAATTCCTTAAAATAAATAAATTTTACATATATACGTGTGTGTGTGCGCACGTGCGTGTGTGTGTGTGTGTATATACATATATACACACATCATATTGGTTCTGTTTCTCTAGAGAACCCTGACTAATATACCTGCTCAAGATATAAGGTGCAGAGAGAGGTGTTTGGCAAGGGATTAAAAGGGACCCTTGGCCATGGCACAAATGAAGAACACGGGGCATGGAGAGTTGAGAAATAGAATGACATGGCCCAGCCTCCCAGAGTCCACCACAACGGTGATCGTTCCCCTGGGCTTTCTACACCTGAGGAGCTGCCCTGTTGGAGCCCGAGAGTATGGCCGTGCACTGATGCACACGGGAAACAACTGTCTCACCCTGAGCTGTCCTTCCTGCAAAGAAGAAAATGCCATTACTCACCAGGAGTGTCACACTAGGGTTTTCTGCACAAAGGAGTGTGACAAGTGTTTTCAGGAATTGGAGGGCTACACCTGGAACCAGGAAGTCTTAGGGGGAGTCCCGGTAGTTCTCCTAGCCCAGGCTGAATCCACAATAAAAGGGCCCAGGGTTGGAACCTCCTCGGCCGACTTGGAGCCATCCTCACAGGACAGGTGCACCTGGAGAAGCAGGTGAGTGGAGGGGCTCAGCTGACTGGGGAGAGCGCCATGTACCTGCCCAGGGCCCCTTTGGGACTGCAGTCAAGGGCTGCCATAGGTGGATCTTCACTCCGTTTGCAGAGGGTTTGATGGGAATTGGAAGGGTTAATACTGATAAAGATAGATCTGACTCGTGCGGTGCAAAGGCAATACAAGTAACCAAAGTGTTTGTGCCCCTGTAACATTCTGAAATGAAATTTTTAAAAAAAGAAAAAAAAAGATAGATGAGTTAATAGATATGCAGGCATGCATCTTATGAACAGAACTTACATTATAGAATGATTTTCCTTGAGAAATTTAGAGGCCATTTATTATAATATAAAATGTTTCAGGTGAGAGGAATGCATGCTAGACATGTTAAGTGACTTATCCAAAGTCCCAGAAAGAATATGTGGAAAGTTAAGACAAACTAGATGTGGATGTCCCCACTTTCAGTACAGCACCCCTTCACTTTCCTTGGTTTAGATGACATCATGGGGTAACCAAGAAAATAGACTTGGGTGGGGCCAATAAATTTAAAAAATTAAAATTAAAAAACTAAAGTATTATGGGCTAATAGTCCTACATTCCAGGATTTGGATGGTCAGCCGGGAGGCCTTCCTGACAGCTTGCTCGCTTTGGACGATGAGGTGGGGGTGGAGCTTACCGTGTCCTCCCTGGAGTGAGCTAAGCAGAAGAGGGTGTGGGGAGTGGGACAGCAGGGAGAAGACAGGGGTGGGGAGGAGCCCAAAGGAGGAGAGGGAAGCCGAGTGACGCCCTGTCTTGGGGTCACACCCAGAGTCACCTTGATCAGGAGAGCCAGGAGGACATCCAGACCCAGGGGCCTGAGGCCTCTGATGGTGGCTCCAAGGGAGGGTCAGGCTGGGGAGCTTTTCTCTGTCCTCATGGCCATGCAAGACACTGCTGACCATGTCTAATGTGCATTGCTCTGGTATTTCTGCTGGAAATTGCCACATAAATGCAAACCGTACTTCTGCTCTTACTCAGAATATATTGGGGCGGCCTTTTGGGCATTGAGAGGAAGCTCTTTTGTCTCCTCCCCGCCCCCCCATTCTTCTCTACCCCAGGCTAAGTGTGACCCTTGACCCCACACACACATGGTGATACATTCCTCCTTGTCTTCTTCCTCTGGGCTATCAACGGAGCACCCACCGGGTACCTTGTCTCTTCAATCCTTACAACC
>CAUYPO010093553.1:0-12845 GCA_963574435.1 Cheirogaleus major | reverse complement strand
AAAAAAAAAGACAATAGGATAAGGTCTTCAGACTGCTGAAATAAAAATATTAACAATTACCTATATTTTCAAAAACAGAGTGTATCTAAACAATATCAGATCTAACTTTGCAATAATCTGGTTGATGCCTTGACAACGTGAAAATTTGCCTAGTCTCTTCTGAGAAGTTTATTTTGTTTACATATCTGATTAGGCATCAAGAATGTATTGATTTTAGTGTGGTGGTCAAAGGTTAGGGAGCCACAACATGCCTTAAAAGTGAACATTCTTAGACATCAGTGCTTGATAATAATCTCCATTTTCCGATAATAATCTCCATTTCTAATATAATGGTCCGAACTAGTAAAGAAGTGTTCCCTTGACAATATATACCAAGGGAACACTTATATATGGTTAAGGGAACACTTATATATGGTTATATTCTGGAAGTTCAAATTCCATGAAGTTAAATCCTCAGTAGTCTCATGAGGGCAGTGTGTTGTGGATGCCTTCCAGAGAACAGTTTCCATGGCTGTTTCCACCAATTCTGGAACAGATTGAGATATTTAAGGTTTTTATACCATATGGTTTGCACAAAATTGAGCCTGAAAACTTTATAACTTGTACTCAGGATTTCAATTAGTCATGACTTTTCATCCTTACTTCCAGAATACAATTCTACCCATCATTCATAGATAAGGCCATTGCTTCCTGAAACCTGACTTCAGACTGGGATCCTTATTCTTATTACCTAATGTGCATAGTCTTTTACTCCCCCTTTGTAGATGTCTGATCCTCAACCTCCAAGATACATTTTTGGTTATCATACTTAATGTGTTGCTTAGCTTCTAATTTTGGTTAACAAAATGGTTATAAGGTGGTTCTTGTTTTGTTTTGTTTTGTTTTTAGGACACTTAGGCCCTTCCTTTCAAAGTTTGTTGGTTCAAAGATATATTTTTAATAGTTCAAACATATGTAATCTATCATTTTCTATGATTTAGACTAGGAAAGTATTTTCTGTTTTGTTCAATACAACAATTTGATCAGACTTCAGTAAACTTTCTGTAGGCACAGATCACTAACACTTTCCTGGATGAATGGCTATGGTTTTGACCCTTTAACTTTTGTCTTTTTTTTTTTTTGACATTAAGAGAAAAGATATATTAATTTTCAATGTAGGGATTTAATGCCATTTTCTTTATCATTTAAATTTTAAGAAGGAGCCAATTTCATCTCATCATGGACAATGAGAAGACACAATTGCTCATGATTTTACTGATTCATAGAGATATGAATATATCCTTCACCTTTATTTTATTCTTCACTGGCTTGAATAGTATGGATTAGGCAAGACACATTGCCTGCAAAAAGACACACACAGAATAATTGACTTTTAGTAAAATGTGAGTAGAGAATATTTATCAACATGAACATCTACTTGTGTATCTACTGAGTAAGAGAGTTTCATTATGCCAATCTGAGTCTGGGCTTTTGACACCTGAAAAATATTTTCAAAAATACTAAAATAGCAAAGAAAAAGAGATGATTCAGGCAGGTTTTTCTCTTTCATACTGTTTCTCTTTATTTTCATCAGCAATATGCCAAATATATTATATATAGAATTGAATAGAATGAGGATATTCTCAATCCCTTTAAATAAGAACCTTTTTATAGAGCCAGAAGAAATTCCAGAGCAGTGTATTCTCTTTGAATTAATCTCAGAATATTAAGATTCTTCTTATGTGGCTGATAATATTATAATGTTTCAAACTTCCAACTCTCAAAAAATGCTGTAAATTATCTTGGGTCATTTAGATTCAAGATAAAGCCTTTCATTGTTAAGATTCTTAGTTTAGAAAAATAGAAAAGGGGAAATTGAAAAATATTCCTCAACCAAGTGTTGTGCTTCTGGAGGTCCTTGCATGAAAACTAAAAGAACTTTCTCCACTGGATTTATTTGCTTGTTCAATGTTATGGCAGGTGTGCAGAAAATTTGGAACTGGAAAATCATCAATTTAATCTGACAAACACTTATTTAATGGGAGCTCTGTGCCTGGTATCTTGATAAATTTCCTAAGTGGAGAGTATGGAATCTGTGCTTTGGAAGAGCTCCCACACTTATGGATGATATATATGTATAAGCAATTAATGTTAAAATGATGCAATAACTGCTATAATAGCAGATTATAAAAATGCTATTGGAACAGAGCTGAAGATTAATTAGGCCTGTTTCAGGAAAATCAAGGTATAATCAGTAAAGCATACCAAGCATACCAAGATCACTTGAGAGGGGAAGGGTTAAATTTTATTATGGCTCCAATATTCTGATACTTTTCTTTGTGATCAGAGTAGGAGAGGGCAATGCTTTTTCTACTAGTGAGAATTACTTCCATTTTTGAAACTGACAGAAGTATGTTACATTACTCAGGTATATTGAAGACCTTTCCAAAAATAATGAACTGTGACTATCTTATTATCTCAGTATGAAGGAAGCAGGAACCTGTGGAAAAATCAGTCAAACACATGCAGAAAACCATGGAACGCTTAAGCGCACCTGTCCCTATAATTTATTTATTGTTCAATACTTACCATGGTAGTATTGAATTAATTTCCCACTTCATTCAATTATGTTCATATGTCACCTCATACATGAAAACTTTCTTGATCTTCTGATCAAGAAAGAAGTGAAAGAGCATCTTTCTTCATTCTTTATTACCTTACCTTGTTAACTTTTAGCACATAATGACATGCAATATATTTACTACTTTGCTTCTTGTTACTTGTGTTCTTCCCAACTACAATATAAACTTCCTGGGATCAGAAAACATTTTATTTGTTTTGTTCACTACTGTATTTCTATATGGTAGGAGTTCAATGTACATTTGCAGAATGACTGACCAACTGAATTAATTATCTTACCAATACCTATTACCTGGCAGATATTATGCTAATGTTGTGACATCAAAGATAATGATTTTCTGATTTGTGAAGGAGCTTATTTAGAAGGTGACATGGGGACTCTATGCCCAAATGAATAGCTGGGATGTAGAATGACAATTTATAAAGATGTACACAATGTGCTTTGAGCATTCAGTGGAAGAAATGAATACTGATCTAGAGAAAATTGGGAATATCCCCAAAGAACAGTTTATGCTGAAACTTGGCCTATGAGGAATACCAAAATATAAGAAAGCATGAAGTCATTACAGTAGGAGAAGCATTTGAAAGTCTTTTACAAAATTGAACATCTATGTTCGGGCAATAACTAGAAGTGAAGAGTAACTGGATTATAGTTTACCTGAGTGAGAGTATCAGATGAGACAGAAAAAATCAATTAGGAATAAGCCTCAAAGGGCTGCAGAGAGCAATATGCACCAAATATAATATTTTGTGCTAAGCCATAAAACATTGTCTATTTGCTTTTTTTTTCCTAATAAGAGATATAACCTAATACAGTATATAGAGCATCAAATTATGACTTCCTGGCTGCTTCCTGTTTTTGGTAAATAAAGTTTTATTGGAACATAGCAACACCTTTTCATTTACATATTGTCTGGCTACTTTCCCCCCACTATAGCAGATTTGAGTGGCTGTGATAGGGAACAGATGGCCTCCAAAACTGAAAATACTTACTATTTGGCCATTTATAGAAAAAGTTTGACGACCTGAAAGAAGAGAAAATAGCAACAGGCAGACCAATGAAGAGGCTGCTGCAATGCTTCTGGAAAGCATGGATGACAGTGTTGAGTGAGATAGACTTGACAGAAGTTGTTGAATAATTATTTGTGGCAATAAGTAAAAGAAAAAAATAAGAAACGGTTCTACCATGTATAAGAAAACTAGAAGCTTTACTAAAGCAGCGAGCAGTACCTCTTAATGGCTGAGAATTTTAGATAATCTATTTTCTAAATTCTTAAACCAAAAGAAATATTCTGCTGGTAAATTCTATGATCACTTGTGCATGCTCTGAAGACAGTACATGTTCAATCAATGTTCTTGCTTATTAACTAGAGGTGTCATTTTCACCAGTGGGAGCCTCTTTCATCCTCAAAAGTGTTCTAGAGCCGTATATTTCTTCCACAATCTTTCCTTCATGACAAATTCAGGGTTTTATGTAGAGTAAATATTAAAGTGGAGATGCTGGTGGCAGGTGATTTCTGTGCTGCTGAAAAGGCACCTATGGATTTAACAGAACAAGAGAAGTTCACTAAATGAACTAGACACTGAGTGAAGACAGATCCCAAATGAGTCCTGGGAAAATGAGACAACTTCAAAGACCATTTTCACTAAGCCTTAAAGATATTTCAGTGTGATTAAGGAATAAATGACCATGAAATGATTTATGCTTTAATTCTGCCTATTGAAAAATGTTAATAATAAACAATTTTTAAAGTTCTCTCAACTGATACTTAAAAGTAAATATAAAAATTATTAGAACATAGAATTACCTCTGTGAAATATTAATGAATAAATTGTAGGCAAGGACTCTACTGCTACATGAAAATTTTAACTGTGAAACTGTGATTAAAAATATATTTTTAGCAAATCTTCCTTTCCTTTTTATCTTTTATTGCTGAGGGAGGAGTAATTTTTATCACTAGGTAGAAGTATTATTATTAAATTAAAACCTCTGGCACCAGTCCTAGCCTCGTCCCACTGAGGCTTTAGGAAAATTAGTTACTTCTGTTTCTCAGATTTTTTTCTCTTTGGGCTCTCACAAATCCTGTGAGATTTTGCCAGTCTTCATACAACACATGGTATAAGGCCTTGGAATCTGAAGTGATCAGTCTTAGAGTATGGAGAAAAATCACAGAGCATCATATTTTAAAGTATAGGGTTTGAAAACCAGGTGGATCTGGCTTCAAAACTGATTTCACAGTCTAATTCATTTAGCAGATTACTTAACTCTCTGAGCCTCGTTTTTATCTTATAAAACATGGACACAGATATCTATTTCCTAGGTTGATGTGGAGTTTTAATATATTTTTGAACATAAATCATTAAGCCCAGTTTCTAGCACATAGTAGACACACAATAACAAATAGTTTATTGCTGCCAAATTTTGCTGATTTACCATTTTTTAACTCTGTTATTTCTTTGGTACCATGGTATTTTTTTACTCTTTCTAACTTATAATCTCTCTTTTTTGCTTTCTGCCCGAATATAATATATTTGCTTGTTTCTCTTCCATCAACTGCCCTACTACCCTTCACCCACTGCTCCCTTGGCTGAACACTTTTGTTATTTATGCTACATGTCATCTGCCTTGCTACTTCCAGATGGCAGTAAATATTTGTGTTTAACGCCTCCCAGGCTGATAGAATCCTTCAGCTTATGGAATCCGAGGAAGGTGTTGCAAATAATTGTGGTAAACATATAATTTACAATCAAACAGGGATGACTTAATATCCTGAATTTAAAAAGTAAAATAAAAAATAAATTGTATCTCAATAAAGCAGTTATTCTAAAAAAATAATTACAATAATACATCTGGTAATATACAGGACTTTCCCAGGTAAACAGGAATGTGTAGTCACCATATTTATAAGCAAAGTTACTGCTGAAATTTTACTCTGAAAGCATAATACAATGCATTTCCTCACTGGCGCCTCTCATTCAGGACCTTGCAAATTGTTTCATTTTCTAAAAAGTGCTGATTGTTATGGTTTCTGGGTGCTCAGATCAGCTTTATGTACTGAAATGGGAACTGGCTCAATGCCCCAAATACTTGCAATCAAAAGATGCAGGTGATAGTATCAACAGCAAAAAAAAAAAAAAAAGCCCAAAGGAAATATAAGGCCAGGTAATCACTGACTCTGTGTGTTACCAAATCACATTTGCCATTTTGACTGTGGGGTTTATAGTGATTCATTTAGTTGTCCAAATAAAGATTGATGTAGATGGCCAAAAATAAATTCCCCTACTTTTGCTTACCAAAATACAAATGGTGCCAAAACTCATGAATGACTGTAGCAGCAATTAATCTGAATCACATACCATATAGCTATCGTCAGTGTAGTTTCTCTGTGAATGCACTAGGTTTAATTTAAAATGGCACAACAGGGGTAAATAAATCAATAGGCTGCTCTTCTACATTTCTGTTTTGTGTGTAGAGAAGCTGAGTGCTAGAAGTGGCAGAAGTCCCCATTAAGTCAGTGAACATTTATTGAGCATTTGCTATGTGTCAGGCACTGTGCTGGACACTAAAGGCACCGTTCTTGGTGTGCTGGGGTGAAAAAAACACCTTGTGATGCCTGTCACTGCACATCACTTAGGTTGCTGGGACACACTTATCAACTCCAGTTTTTCCATATATGACAGATTTGTAGGATGAGGGTGCAGCTGTTTTCCCCCTTTGAAAATAGGAATCAATCATGTATGCCACTCAGGAAAGTCAGCAATATATGCTTGTCACTTGAATACTGAAAAGAAACTTACCTTCCTGGATATCTTCTACTAGTTTTTTTCTTTTTCTCTCTTATGGGAATTCTATGTTGTTGGAAACCACTCTATTGTCTCAGACAGAACCTCCCCACCACAATCCTATCTCACAGGTATGGGATGCTGGATGTGCTGGACAGATGATTTATGTCCTGATCATGGTTCTCTCCTCTTCCTTAAGGCAATCACACCTCCTTTTTAAGAACTAATGACATCCTTCATGAATTTAAGTTTGACTTCTATCAGAATTTTGGGTAGTGAGGCTACTGGTACCAATATATCTGATTTGTTTCATCCACTCAGAATGTTGGTCATTATTGACACTTTGCTCCTATGCAGTGCTATAAAATTGTCTCACAAGTTTAGGGTCTATGGTCAGTCTACGTACTAGTTTCCTAGTGCTGCTGTAAAAAGTACCACAAGTCAGGTGGCTTAAAATGGCAGGATTTTATTCTCTTACACTTCTAAAGGCTAGGGCTCTAAAGTCAAGGTGTTGTCAGGGCCATGCACCTTCTGGGACTATGGAGAGAATCCTTCCGTGTGTCTTCCCAGCTTCTGGTGGGTAGGGCTGTCAATCCTTGGCACTCCTTGACTTGCAGCCACATCACTCCAGTTTCTGCTTCTGTCATCACAAGACATTTGTCCTCTGTGTCTCTCTCCACGTGGCATTTCCTCTTACCAGGACACCAGTCATATTTGACTAAATCACCCTGATGATCCCAATTTAACTCAACCATCCCTGCAAAGATTCTATTTCCAAACAAGGTTATAGCCACAGGTACTTGGAGTTAGAACTCCAGTATGTATTTTGGAGAGATGAAATTCAACCTCTAAATTCTGTGATGTCTGAATCTCCTGGAGAGCCAGCTTTCAGGGAACTTCATAGTCAAATAAGGCAAACTCCATTCACTGACAGTCTTCTCTAATATCTAAAGCACAGTGAATGTCTCCCTTCACTCATACATATGTTTGCCACTGTCATTATTACCATGAGTTATATTTATTTATTGTCAGTCACTCAATCCATGGGAGGTCCTTGGAAAGCAATATGATAAGGAAAAAAATAGATGGACCATGGATGGAGAGCCATTTTGCACTCTATTGTCTCACTGAGCAGGCTTTGGGGATGCTGTGATTCTACACTAACAGCTACTTAGTCGGGGCTTACCACTGCAATCTCATGAGGAGATATTGATGAAGCTCATAGCTCTAAAGCAAAGGCTGTACCACAGAGACCTGAAGTAAACAGTAGCTACGTCCACTGCAATGGTGACCACACAGCAACAGTTGGGATGAAACAGCCAAAGCAGTAGTACTAGTTTCCAGAACAGCAGTGGGCCAGAGTAGCAGCTCTAAAGCTAACAAAAGTAAACAAAAGTAAACAAAAGCCTCCATTGCTTGGAGACGTGGCCGTAAATTTAGTTCATGGTAAAAAGTTTCTAAGAGTGAGAGAGGAAAGGCACTGGCTAAATATTAATTCAGGGGAAAATGAGTTAATATACTTGGCTTGTTATATATTGCTCTGCTGATTTGGGGGTGATGATGATAGAATGGGGAAAAAGGGCAGATGACTTGTTTTATTTTCTTGCAAACATCTTGATAT
The DNA here is from genome assembly GCA_963574435.1 of Cheirogaleus major. Taxonomy (NCBI): domain Eukaryota; kingdom Metazoa; phylum Chordata; class Mammalia; order Primates; family Cheirogaleidae; genus Cheirogaleus; species Cheirogaleus major. The sequence goes on along the minus strand of CAUYPO010093553.1, from coordinate 4,822 downwards.
TTACTTTCTGGTATATAGACTAATGATATAGGAGGAGAGTCCTTATCTATTGAATATTCTTAACAGAATATCTCTGATTTAGAACAAATTGTGGTAAACAATCTTAGAATCTATGGATTTATAAAGCATGGCTTCCTGGGAAATGTCACATAAGCTAAACAGTTATTATGGTAGAAATGAATATGTTTCATTACTTCAATTCTTCCTGCTGTGAGAGATGATTTTCATTCATTACCTAGAACAGGTGTCCAATGAAGACATGTGGGACTCAGAGGGCCATGTGGGATGTATCTCCCTCTCCTGATTTTCCTGTGTTCCTGTTGTTTGTTTCCTTGATGTCATTAATAAAGCTTGATACAGGGCAAGAATTCTGATCTGAGTTAGTTTGATTTGTCAGTGTGATCTTTTACGTAAACTTTCCAGATGTGTTTTAAGCAGAAGCTTTAGAAGCTCCCGTGTCTTTTTTGGGTACAGCAAAACAGGAGAATGATGGGCGTGGTTATGAGGACCCACATTTTGTTCTTAAAGATGAAGTTATTATGTTTGGAATTTACTATAGAGAAAAGAGTTATTAATAGATAGAAATTCAATAGGTTGACAACTTCATAGGTTTAGGATTTACTAAAGAGAATAAGGTAGGGGTTTTTTGCTAATAATTACTAATACATCAAGTTTTATTTCTGATTACAAACGTAATAAATGCAAATTAGGAAAAGCTAAAAAACTATAAAGAAAACAGTTAAAATGTTCACAGTTGTGACAGAAGCATTTTTAACCTTTTAATAGTTTAATAGTTACTTTCAAACTCTCTCTCTCCATTCTCTCTCTCTCCACTTCCTTCTCGCTCTCATTCTATCATCTCCCATATTATCAATTTGAAACAGAATTGAGGTTGTAATCAATTGTGTTTTGAAGCCTGCCATTTAACTTAAAATATATATTATGGGCATTTTATTATGTCATACAAAGTTTTACAAAATCAAAAGGTTTTTATACTTTTATGAGTAGAAAAAAATATTTTATGAATAGAGAAAAATATTTTATGACTAGAGAAAAATATTAACCAATAGCCTATTAATGGATGTTTAATCATTTGCATTTTTTATAATTGTAAATAAAACTTCCATGAGCATCTATGTGTTCATATATATTACTCATTATGATTCCATACAATAATCAATTGTATAAATCAATTATTATGACTATGCCATAATTTATTTTTTCCTGGATATAATGGCAATTGGGTAGTTTCCAGTTTGGAGTTACTCCCAAATATTGCTTCTCTGAAAATTTTAATAACATGTCTTTTGGTAAGCATATGTGTTCCTAGGAATGCAATATCTGAGTCATACGATGTTACTATATTTAGCTCCCTATCACTTTTATCTGGACCTGCTTTTTTCTTTGTCTTTATTGTTCCCATTATATAAATTGGATTATATCCACAGCTATTTCTCCTAGTGGGTGGGTTTTTTCCTAAAAGCGAATTTGGGTTATGATTGTTTAAATTTTCCTGATTTCTCTGTCTCATTTGCACTTTCCATAGAGAAAGCAAATATTTTCTCCCATTCTGTAGGCTGTCTATTCACTCTAATGATAGTTTCCTTGGCTGTGCAAAAGCTTTTTAATTTAATCAGATTCCATTTATTTACTTTTGTTGCTGCAGTGATTGCTTTGGGGGTCTTCTTCAAAAATTCTTTACCTAGGCCGATTTCTGAAAGGGTCTTCCCAGCATCTTCTTCTAGAATCTTTAAGGTCAGCAGTCTCAGCAAGGGTCCTGTATTGAGTGTCTGCACCTGTGAGGGCAGGGGCCTTCAGTGAAGGGCCTATTCTCAGTGTGTGCACCTGTGAGGTCAGGTGCCTTGAATGAGGGTCCTGTACTGAGTATCTCCACCTGAGGACAGGACCTTCACTGTACAGCTTCAACTGAGTTTTTGCACCTGTGAGGAAAGACCCTTCAGTATGGGGTCTGTACTGAGTGTCTGTACCAGTGAGGACATGAGTGTCTTCCCTGTTAGGGTAGAGGCCATCAATGTGGGGCCTGTACTGAGTGTCTGCACCTGAAAGGCCAAGGCCTTCCTGGTGGGGCTTCTACTGATTGTCTGTACCTGTGTGTTCAGGGGCCTTCAGGGTGTGGACTGTACTGACTGTCTGAAGCTGTGAAGGCTGAGGCCTTGAGGTTGGGGCTCTACTGATTGTCTGTGCCTGTGAGGTCATGAGCATTCAGGGTTTGGCCTGTACTGATGCCTGCACCTTTGAAGACAGGAAATTCAGTAAGGGTCCTGTCCTCAGTGTCTGCACCAGTGAGGTCAGAGGCCTTCAGGGTGTAGACTGTATTGACTATCTTAAGCTGTGAAGGCTGGAGCCTTGAGGGTGGGGCCTCCATTGATTGTCTGTACCTGTGAGGTCAGGGGCATTCAGAGTTTGGCCTCTACTGATGCCTGCACATTTGAAGACAGGAAATTCAGTGTGGGGTCTGTCCTCAGTGTCTGCACCTGTGAGGTCAGGGCCTTCAGAGTGGGGCCTCTACTGATTGCACCTTTGGGGGCAGAGGACTTCAGTGAGGGTTCAGGACTCAGTGTCTTAACCTGTGAGGCAGACACCATCAGTGAGGCTCCTATACTCAGTGTCTGCACGTGTGAGACCAGGGGCCTTTGTGGTGTGGACTGTACTTAGTGTCAGCACTTGTGAATCCTGGGGCCTAAGGATGGGGCCTCTACTGAGTTTCTGCACCTGTGAAGGCAGGGGCCATGAATGATGGTCCTATACTAACTGTCTGCACCTGTGATGTGAGGGGCCTTCAGTGAGAGTCCTGTACTCAGCATCTACACCTGTAAGGACAGGGGCCTTCTGTGTGTGGCCTGTAATGAATGTGTGTAGCTGTGAGGGCAGAGTCCTTAGGGTGTGGGCTATACTGATTGGACCTGTGAGTTCAGGGACCTTCAGTGAAGGCTTTGTGCTCAGTGTCCACACCTGTGAGGTCAGCAGCCTTTAGGGTTGTACCTGAATTGACTGTTTGCACCTATGAGGATAAGGGCCTTCACTTTGTGGATGCACTGAGTGCCTCCACCTGTGAGGACAGGGCCTTCACTTGAGGCCTCTACTGAGTGTCTGCACTTGTCTGTGCAGGGGCCAAACGTGAGGGCCCTGTACAGATTCTCTACCCATAAGGGCAGGGGCCTTCAGTGAGGGTTCCATACTGAGTGTCTGCACCTGTGAGCCTCCCAAGGGTGGGGCCTCTACTGATTGCACCTGTGAGGGCAGGGACCTTCAATGAGGGTCCAGTGCTCAGTGTTTGTACCTATGAGTAGAGGGCCTTCAGTGAGAGTCCTGTATTGATTGCCTCCACCTGTCAGGGCAGCGGCCTTCACAGAGTGGACTGTACTGAGTGCCTACACCTGTGAAGCCTGTGACCTTAAGGGTGGGGCCACCACTGATTGTAAGCACCTGTGAGGTCAGGGGCTTTTAGTGAGGGTCCTGGACTCAGTGTCTGCAGCTGTGAGGGCAGGGGTCTTAAGGGTGTGGACTGTATGAGAGTCTACACCTCTGTATCCTGGGCCTTCATGGTTGAGCCTCTACTGATTATCTGTACCTGTGAGGTCAGGGGCCTTCAGTGAGTGTCCTGTACTCAGTGTCTGCACTGGTGAGGGCAGGGGCCATCAGTGAGTCTCCTGTACTCAGTGTCTGTATTTGTGAGGCCAGAGGCCTTCATGGTGTGGACTGTACTGAGTGTTTGCACTTGTGAAGGCTGGTGCCTAAGGGTGGGGACTCTACTGATTGCACCTCTGAGGGCAGGGGCCATGTGTGATGGTCCTGTATTGAGTGTCTGCACCTGTGATGGGAGGGACCTTCAGTGAGAGTCTTGTACTGAGTGTCTGCACCTGTGAGGGCAGAGGCCTTCAGTGATGGTCCTGAACTCAGTATCTGTACCTGTCAGTACCTGATGCCTCATACCAAATAGACAAACCCTGCCCTTGGAGAGGCAGAGTAAGAAGAGTAGCCATGTCCTGGGTTAAGATGCCTGGTGGCTCCAGGAAGTGCCCATCCCCCAGTCAGATGGCTTATCTTCCCCTCTAGCAGGGCAGACCCTGGGCCTTGGAAGAGGGAAGAAAGGAGAAATGGTTTCCGGGCTAAGACTTGGGGCAGTCTCAGCCAACACACCTCCCCCAGTCTGATACGAAAGACTCAGCACTTGAAGGCAGAGAGAAAGAAGAAAACATTGCATTCTCTGTATGACTGGCTTGAATCTGTGGGATCTTTGGAATTAAGCAAAAGGGGACAGATTGTTGACTCGGTACAGTGGGTTGGTTTTGATCATCTGATAAAATCATAACACAAGGGCTTGCCCTTGGTGCCCAGGCTATTGCCAGCTTTGGGGCTTGTAGTCTGAGAAGGAAAATCTTCACCAGAGTCCTTAGCAATTGCACTAATTGACACTCCCCCTCAAGAGATGCTTTGGAAGTGTGGGGAAAGAGCCATGAATAACATATTAGCAGCTCTCCCCTAGCTGCACATCAAGAAACCTCTGAAGTTTACACTCTTACACAGGTACCTGTTGCTCTTCTCACTCCAACTAAAGTGGCAACAGGGCTCAAGTAATCCTTGGAAGTGGCATGACATTCCCCAAAGACTGAGGCACTTGTGTATCCCATTCGGGGGTTTAGAGCTCAATACAAAGGTATTGGAAAACCTTGATAACCAACTCCTTCATGAAAACTATAAGCAACAAAAGAGAGGGTAACCCCAGAGCCCAACACAGTGCCTTCCATCTCAAACTAGTGGTTGGCAGTGGAGTCACACACATGAGAGTGATCCAACTCCT
>CAUYPO010093550.1:0-21019 GCA_963574435.1 Cheirogaleus major | reverse complement strand
AAAATTTTGTCAAAAGAATGCTTCAATTATTATGTGTGTGGGAAGGAGAAGATGAATTTAGAATTTACCTCCAAAATTTGGTACTGACTATTAACACTATGGTGCTCAAAGTGTGGTGGTGTTCACCAGGGATTTGGGGGTGTGGGCGAGTAGGCCCACATCTGAGGGATGCCGTGAGCATTGTGGAGGGGAAGGGCATACCTCTAACCCTTGCTAGAGAGGCAAAGATATAAAATGCAACCAAAATGTTTGTACTCTCATATTTTCTTGAAATAAGAAAAAAAAAAAGAGTATGACAGACAGGGTTAAACCAGGTTAAAAGAAAGTAGGTAGAATGGGGAGAATTTGAGTTGAAAACAGCTAGCAGAAACCTGTTGGCCCAAATTAAACACTAATCCCCTGTTTTGGCACTTACGAATTGAAGCAAGCTTAAGGGCTTGTCTATCTAGTTGAAGCTTAGTTGGGGTTTTCAGAACAGTACATTTCAAAATTAAATACTTTATTTCTTAGTCCTTATTGTTAAACAAATTGTTTTCAGAATTATTGTCATATTTGTCTGAATTAAGTATGGTGCAGGACTTTTAGGATCCTGTTGTTAAAGGGAAAAAAGCCAAACTCTGTAAAATAATTTTAAAAAAATTTATTCTGAGCCAAATTTTAGGATTATGACCCAGAACCATGCCCAACAAGCCTTGAGCAAGTGGACTCACTGTGGCTGGGTTACAGTTTGGTTTTATACATTTCAGGGAGATAGGGATTACTGGTAATGTCATAAATCAATACATGGGAGGCATACATTGGTTTGGCCCGAAAAGGTGGGCCATCTCGAAGGGGGGGCTTTAAGGTTATAGGTGGGTTTAAAGATTCTTTGACTTGTAATTGGCTAAAGACATGAAGCTTTGTTGCCAACAGATATATATTTGTTGTGTAAATTGAGGACCTGCAGGTTTGTCTTGCGTACCCTTAGGCCTGTTAATGGGTTACAAAGGATGTCCCTAAGAAGGGAGGGAGGCAGGCATGTTGAGGCATGTCTGCCCTCCCTCCTGGCAGCCAATTTAGTTTCGGGATATTCCTTTGGCCAAGAGGGGGTGCATTCAGTCAACCCGTGTGGAGGTGAGCCTTAAGATTTTATTCTAGTTCACACTGTAGATGATTTGCCGAAAAGTTGGTCTGAGTAAATCCCAGGGTCTTTAAATGCCTGGCGCAGCCACTTCTGAAAGTTGACTGAAATTTGTTGCACACTAGAGAAGGGAAGGACAGGTTTACTAGACGTAACATTTAACTTGCTTGTTTTCATCTATGACTATAAAAATGTATGTTTATGTTTACTGTAAGTGGAGACTAGAGTTTATATTTGATAATCTAGGAATTTTGATTTCTAAGAGTTACTGAAATTTCACTGCCACTTGCTTTTTATTTATATCCCCCCCTTTGGTCCTTGATTCTGGAGCCACATGCTTTTTAAATAAACAAACATTTATTAAGAGGGCTAACGTACAGGCCAAATCTTCATCAATTGATAATAGTATGTCTTTTGTAAATGAAAACAAAAATATGTTCACATGTGTAATATGTAAATTCCCAAACTTAACATTCTTACTACTAACCCCTCTTCCAGAAACCAAAACAAGACTCTTAAACAAAATCTTGCCCTGTTTAAAGTTTGTGTTTTCTATGTGTCAGCTCTGTACTACAATAAATACCTTTTAACTATTAATATTAAGTATTTTAAGAACTTTTAGGATTGGAAGCACTTTGAATCAATCTTTTTTACAGCATATGTACTATAATACCTTTGTGTTACAAATCCTCATATTTGAAAGTCTTTTCATGTATGAGAGCATGTAAGTTTATTTGGCCCAAACTGTGGCTACGGTAAAGACAAATCCAGGACATAAGTAGGATTTAGAGAACGAAGTCATTTTTCAAAGACCATATTGATAAATGACTCTTTTGTTTGTTTGTTTGTTTAGGCAGAGTCTTGCTCTGTTGCCCTGGCTAGAGTGAGTGCTGTGGCATGAGCCGAGCTCACAGCAACCTCAAACTCCTGGGCTCAAGCAATCCTCCTGCCTTAGCCTCCCGAGTAGCTGGGACCACAGGCATGCGCCACCATGCCTGGCTAATTTTTTCTATATATATTTTTAGTTTGCCAATTAATTTTTTTCTATTTTTAGTAGAGACGGGCTCTCACTCTTGCTCAGGCTGGTTTCAAACTCCTGACCTTGATCGATCCTCCTGCCTCGACCTCCCAGAGTGCTAGGATTACAGGCGTGATCCACTGAACCCGGCCAATGACTCTTGATAGTTATTACAATCCATCACCAACATGTATTCTGAAGAATTTTAAAAAAATTCTTTAGCAATACTAAATAGCCATTCTTTTTTCCTAAGCTTGGAAATTGAGACTAGCTCAGAAAAGAAAAATGATGGGGTAAGAAAAGAAAAATATTGATCACTTTGGCTTTGATGCCTTCTTCTGAGTTTATAAGTTTTATTTTCTGTATGAGTTATGCAATTTAATGGCCTTTTAAAATCTTTTTTGATACTTGTCTTACCTGTATATCTATGGTTTTTTTCCTCTACCACTAAATTCTAAGCTCTTTAGGAGCTGGGCATTCAATTTATAGATACATCTATATTTTTAAGTGAGCTATAATTCACATACAGTTCACCCAGTTAAACCAGTTCAGTGGTTAAGTGTATTCATAGTTATGCAGCCATCACTATAATCAGTTTTCATCACCCCCAAAAGAAACCCCATACCCATTAGCAGTCACTTCCCCCCAACTCCCTTATCCCTTGGTAACCATACAGTTATTTTTCTGTATCTATGGATTTGCCTATTCTGGACATTTCATATAAGTGGAATTACACATTGTATGTCCTTTTGTGACTGGCTTCTTTTACTTAGCACGTTTTTGAGGTTCAACCATGTTGTAACACATATGGGTACTTCATTCTTTTTTATGGCTGGATACTATCCCATTGTGTGGATATACCACATTCATCTCACCAGTTGATTAACATTTGAGTTGTTTCTGCTTTTTCTATTTCTTTTTGTTTCCTACAGCAGTGATTCTCAAACTTTGTTGTATATTAGACTCACATTCGGTATTTAAATGCTGATGTCCAGGCTGCATCCCTCATGAAATCAAAATCTCTAGGGGCAGGGCCCAAGCATCACTATTTTTTAAAGCTTCTGAAGAGACTCCAATGTGCAGTCAGGTTTGAGAGCCAGTGCTCTCAGGGACCTACCTCAGTGCTTGGTACCCATTGGTATCTATATAGTGATTTAGAAAATCTGGTTAGGACATTTTATTTAAAACAGGAAAGGAAGTGTTTTTATATTTGATCACTGCCCTTCACAGCCTTACGATTAACACTGAGATCTGGGAACTGTGTTTCAAGATGCCTGGTGAATGTTTGAAATTCAGTAATATAACTTGATCTCTTTGAATCTGTTGTGAAGATTTGCATGATAACTTTGTTATCAAAGAGCTTTCACCAAGTGGGTCATTAGAATTGTTCCATGTTTTTTTAGGAATGTGGGCCATGATAACCTGCAATCTAGATTATTTGGGAATAGCATATGGAAAAGGCAGTGAGGATGGAATGCTCAGAGCTCTGGATGGGTGTCGGAGAGCCTGGAGGCCAGGACAGAAACTGCCTTTTTCTAGGAAGCTCTGAGCTCTTCATCCCTGGGCCTTGGCTTCCTCCATTAAAATTAAATAAAAGATTTTAATCTCAAGGCAACTTTTAGCAACTTCATTTTTTGGTTCTCTGTATCTGCCTGATAAAAGTCCAACTTTATATCCTGACCACAGTGGCTACTACTGTGCTTACCTGAATGGCTTTCTGGTTTACACACTTGGAAACTGTTTGCATGTTCTGTGTGCATGCATGCTACGGCACAGCTGCCCCACTTGAGAGATTCGACGGGGTGGTGTGTTGCCTTCTGTAGCTGGCTCAGCCCCTGCCCTTTGTACCCACCTTGCAGACAGGGTTGTGGCAGGCCCAGAGGAGAGTGAGCACTTCCGTGCTCATAATGGCCTCCTCACTCAGGGTTGCCAGGCAGAGCTTGCAAGGACCAGCTCCAGTAATGTCCTGTCGGAAGTCTGGGGCTCCAGGAATGGGCCACTTGCCCTGTGCTACAGGTTTCCAAAGTGCACCTGATAACAGTGCAATTGTGCTATAAAGCATCAGTGATTGTGTGTGTGCTGGCGAAGATAATTGGAGACTGAGGAAACAATTAGTCTTTCATTTCAGTTCATGTTACCAAGTCACTTCCTATGTTGTAAAGAGAACCAGCCTTTGGTATAACACGACATCTGAATACAGACAAAACTTGCAATTTCATGGGGAAGAAAAGGGAAAAGAAATTAACATTCACTGAAAACCAGCTAGTACTATACCAGACCCTAGACATGTTCTCTTACTTGATCTTGACAATAAATCTATGGAGATGGGAGTATTCTCTCCATTTTATGTCTGAGGAAACCTATTCAAAGAGCTTAAGTCATTTGGCCAGGGCCGCACCACTCGCAGGTGGTAGAACAGGAATTTTGAATGTCCATAATCTGTACTCTCCCTTGCCTGTTTTTCTCCTTCTCTCCCTTCTTTCTTTTTTCCTTGTCTAATGACTACGGGCATTTTGTTAGCTGCCAAAGAATGAAGAACTCTTTTACAAAGATTAATAAAACGGTGTTCCTACTCAAGGAGCTCATCCAGTGGTGGCCAGAGGGGGTGCTGTTGGCACATGGGATGGACTTCCTTTCCGAATGGAGGACTGTTCCACGTTATACGATATTTAGCGTCATTGTGCCTACCAGCCTCCCACCCCTCCTCATACAATTCCGAAGTGCTCCGAGGCGGGAGGTGCCAGTCCCAGTGGAAAACTGTGGTACACTGACTTCCAGAGATATGAGGTCAGGATTTATTTATTTGTTACTGCTTGTTCTCAGGAAATCTCAGAATATTCCTTCCTTGGTCTTTGTTGGGAAGCCCACCATCCCTCCAGATGGCAGCCTGTTTAGAGCTTTTATTCTCAACAAAAGGGGAATGGGAGAAAGGTCACAGAAAGTAATGAAAGCTTCGCCGGGCGTGGTGGCTCACGCCTGTAATCCTAGCACTCTGGGAGGCCGAGGCGGGCGGATCGCTGAAGGTCAAGAGTTCGAAACCAGCCTGAGCGAGACCCCATCTCTACTAAAAATAGAAATTAATTGACCAACTAAAAATATATACAGAAAAAATTAGCAGGGCGTGGTGGCACACGCCTGTAGTCCCAGCTACTCGGGAGGCTGAGGCAGTAGGATCGCTTGAGCCCAGGAGTTTGAGGTTGCTGTGAGCTGGGCTGATGCCACGGCACTCTAGCCTGGGCAACAAAGTGAGACTCTGTCTCAAAAAAAATATATATATATATTTTCTGGGGTATTCCTTATATGCTTTGGTTCTGGTTTTGTATCTTCTCCTGTTTTTCTAGTAACAGCATCAGTAGGATACAGACTGAGTGGTTTAATATAATTTATGGAATATCGGTTCATCTTATATTCTAAGTAATTGCATCTGAGAAACAGTAGAGATATTTTTACATAATCAGTAATAATATAAAATTGAAGTATATTTTTACTACAGTTATTCATTCATTCAGCTAATTTATTAAGTACCTGTTCTGTTTTAGGCAGGTTCTAAGTGCTGGGGATATAGCAGTGAACCAACCAGACAAAACCTCTTGCCCTCGTGGAGCTGACATTCTAGAAAGCTAGAGGGGAACCAAGGATTTAAAAAGGATAAATACGTAAAATTCATAGTATGCTAGTTGTTGGTAGGAGTGCTTATGAGAACAGTGCTGCTAGGAGGAGGGAGAGAGGAGACGATGGGAAGGGCAGTTAGGGAGTCAGCCAGGGAAGGCGCCCTGGAGGAGGAGCAGGCGCAGGCCATGCAGGCACAGGCCGGGCAGGGAGGCATGAGCAGGGCTCTTGGGCTGCTTTCTTTCTTTCTTTTTTTTTTTTTTGACACAGAGTCTTGCTCTGTCGCCTGGGCTAGAGTGCTGTGGCGTCAGCCTAGCTTACAGCAACCTCAAACTCCTGGGCTCAAGCAATCCTTCTGCCTCAGCCTCCCAAGTAGCTGGGACTAGAGGCATGCGCCACCATGCCCGGCTCATTTTTTCTATATATTTTTAGTTGGCCAATTAATTTATTTCTATTTTTAGTCGAGACAGGGTCTCGCTCTTGATCAGGCTGGTTTCGAACTCCTGACCTTGAACGATCCTCCCGCCTCAGCCTCCCAGAGTGCTAGGATTACAGGGGTGAGCCACTGCACCTGGCCTGAGCAAAGACATTCCTCCAAAGAAGATACACAAATGACTAAAAAGCACATGAAAACTATGCTCAACATCATTTGCCACCAGGGAAATGCAAATCAAAACCACAATGAGACACCATTTCACTCTCAGTAGGATAACTACAACCAAAAAATAGATGCAAGTGTTGGTGAGGATGCTGAGAAATTGAAAAACTCTTACACTGCAGGCAGAAATGTAAAATGGCTCAGCTGCCTTCGAAAACATTCTGGCATTTCTGCAAAAAGTCAACATTAAGAGTTACCCACATGACCCCACAATCCCACATCTAAATATATGCCCAGTAAAAACAAAAACATACAGCCATCCAAAAAACTGTACATAAATGTTCAGAACCACATTATTCGTAACAGCCAAAAAGTGGAAACAACCCAAATGTCTATCAACTGATGAATAAACAAAATATGTATTCATACAATGGAATATTATCCAGCAATAAAATGTAACTGACGCGGGTAAACCACCATGTCCACATGCGGTCTTTATTTCTAATATAGTGTTTTGCAAAGGAAGGTTTCAATAACAAAAATACGAATGGTGAAAACCAATATCCTAAGTTGACACATGAAAAGTAATATACGGAATGGATAAAACTCACTATACCTGGAAAATCAACTAGTTTTCACTAGAATAATATAGTGACTGAATTTAGACTTTTTGAATAACATTTAGAAATTTCCATTTGAAGCTGTGTAAGGAAAGCACATCAACTTTCTGAAATTACCTCTCATCAAAAATGTTTCAAACAGAAATTTATGAAATTCCAATATCTGGATACTAAAGGGATCGTGACAGATACAATAAAATAAGTTCTTTAGATGTATCAAAATGAGCCCAAAGTAAAAATGTAGAAAGATGATGGCAAAACATCTACTTTTTATTTTTTTTTAAATTTGGAGTCAAACTGATATACACAGTCAAATATATTATTTTTACATAGAAACATCTTAGTTTTTGCTGTATTGACTGTGTAACCACTGCTCACAGAAGTACTGGTCTCTTTGCTACTTTTTCACCATGGAATTAAAGCTGCAATGACAATGATAAAAACACCAACAGTTGTTTAAAAGCCTGGCGTAAGAGAGCAAGAAAACCACAGTAAGTTCAGCTTAACAAAGCACATAAAACAACCCAAAATTTTGGAGGAATGCTGTTACTTTAAAAGGTTCATCCTTTTCATGATAACAAAAAATCTAGACATCTAGATAGCTCATCTTTATTATATCAAATATATAGCCTTAATCTTTGCTAGGACATAAGGATCACTCCCCTCCCTCCCCCACACTGCCCCACAGGCAGAGGGGGAGTGCAGAGATAAAATTCTAGAGTCAAGTTACATGACCACAGAGTAGGAACAAGCTCCGGTTAGATTAAACGATTGTATAGCACTGAGGCTAAGAGCTGAGAAATATCAAACAATCATATACAGAGCAAAAAGATCTGAATATACTTTCAAATAAGAACATCCACTGAAGCACTGCTGTGTTCGCTACAGTCAGGGGGCGGGGGTGAGAGAAGCAGTGACGCAGAGCCAGGAATCTAGTCTCAGGGCCAAGGCAAAAACTGCACAGCCACTTTTATTTTAAGTACTAAGTTGTTCTGATGAAATGATGAGGACTGAGTGATACAGGAAGGTTTCAAGGGGATGTGGGACTGAACTAGGTCTGATACATAGGCAGAATCTAGCCAGAAGTGGGGAAGACATTTTGTAAAGAGAGAACCAGCCCCTCTTCTAGCCTTAAAACAAAAACACTAAGGCAGGAGCCAGGCACGGTGGCTCACGCCTGTAATCCTAGCACTCTGGGAGGCCGAGGTGGGAGAGTTTGAGACCAGCTTTAGCAAGAATGAGACCCCGTCTCTAATAAAAATAGAAAGAAATTAGCCAAACAACTAAAATGTAAAATGGTCAGTGAATTCTAAATATATCTAAAATGAGCAAAGACTGAAATCATTTCAATTTATATTATCACACAGAATTCTTTATTTATTCAAAATAAAGTCACTGACATAGCTCCCGTCTAATATGAGAGATGTTATACATTGCTATTCTCTGGGGGATAATTTCTTGGGGAAAGAGAAACTCACTTATATTCTAGCAGTTACAGTAACTTCTGTATTATCTTCTATAAATACATTAGAGGAAGGACAAAAAAATTTATATTTTGACCTATATCAGTGGTTCTCGAACTTTGGCATATATATGAGTCTCCTTAAGAGCTGTTACAGCACAGGCTGCTGGGTCCTATTCCTGAATTTCTGATTCCAAAGAAATGGAGTAGGGTCTGAGAAGGTGCATTTCTAACAAGTACTCGGGTGCTGTACATGCCACACATTTGATCTAGATTACGCTAAAATTTGTTTATCATGTGAAGAGTTTGAGTTTATCAGGCAGGGAAATGACATTACAAGATTTGTGGTTTTTAAATTATCATTCTGACAGTATTATGGAGAATAGAGCTTTCACATATAACATTTTATTTGTTCTAATATGTATTTTTCACATCTATAATTTCTGAAATAGAGTATATCTTCTAATCAATGGTGTTTCATAGTTTAACTGGCAGTAATTTTTCTTAGTGGCACATAAAATAATGGTGTGAATTAAAATTTACAGGCAGTTGATTCACTGAAATATAGTATTATCACTTCTGATACAATACAATGGTGCTGTGAAGGGAGGAAACAGGTTTTATTCCCATTTTACAGATGAAGAAAGCGATTTCAGCTGCCACATAGCTAGTAAATGACAGGCAAGATGAGAAACTCCAAAATTTTTGACACATAAAGGAAACATCTTTCTCCTATATGATACTGCTTGTAACAGTGGCCCATAGTTCACTCAGCAGAGAGAAGGAAAGACAAGGGCAAGCCAGTGACCATAATACATCAACGCCAAGAGGAAAAAAAAAAAGATTTCATGGGCTCAGGTGTGAAATAACCAATTGAAGCAATGAAGATGAAGTGCTTCAAGATTTTTATTAAGAAACTATAAACAAATGAAAGCAGCCAAAGGAACCATCTCCACAAATGTGGAGATGGAACAGCAGTTTGGGAACGCTGTTTCACATAATGCTGCAAGATACGGAATATGACATAATGTCTCCAAAGAGACAGACGCTGGTTTAAGGGTTTAAATTATAGTAGGTGATACCATGAAGTCAGGTTTGTGCCAAGATGGGAACTGGGCCTGGAGAGTGGTCAGAACACCACGCACAACCAGATCTCTCAGAGACGAGAAGCCCAAGGCATTTCAGCAGCATTAAACAGAAAAGACTCCAAAAAACCCACAAACTTAGCTTCTGATCAACTGTGGTTTGGAAAGGTATTGACTTTCTGAAATACTATTCTCTAGGCTGCCAAATGTTTTTTGTAATTTTAAAGAGTAAAGGAAAAATCAGAATAGAAATTAAAACCAATATTATCTGTCATAACATCCTGCATATTCCCATTCTCTACTGCAAGTCTACTACTAAAAGAATCATTAAATTATACAATCTTCTCAGCACTTTCTATAAAGTACACTTACACCTTTACTTGGCTTAAGGAAATGTTTCAATTCCTAGGAGAAGAATGTGCAAATATTCTTATTCATCAAACAAATCCTCCTTACTAAAACAACTCAAAGCTCAGAGGAACAAACATAATTCTGATAAATCTTCTGGGATACAGACAGTTTTCATCTCTGAAAGGAACTCTAAATACTACTAAAATCTCACATTCAACTTCTGCCTAGAAAAATGAAAAACAAACTTAGAAGAGGCCACAGAGCTTCTGCTGTGACCATTACATACACTTTAAAACTTGAATACCTTGATTCAGGTAAGCAAAGAGTTATCACAAAGACTGAATGGGATGGACTCTACAATCAAGCATGAGCCACCTGGTTGCTCTGTTAAAGCTGCAAGCCAACTTTAAAAACTAAAGAAGAACTGCCCAGAGCAATTAAGATATTTCTATTTTTCCTGCTTGGTTTTAGGTTCATAATAAATGTTTAGGTCTTAGGCTGATTTAGGGGAAAGCATTTAAATGTTTATACACAGGCAATAACAGCAGCACTATATTCTCACAATTATAGCACTAAAAACGCTACAGTGTTATTAAGTTTGACACAACTTCTGAGCAAAATAACCCAGAGTTAAAGGCAATGCACACATCTAAATCAACTTTTCTGTCAAAATAACTATTCCATACTCCCCCAACCAGACAAATGACAAAAGGTTCTAAGTAAAGGCTGACTCATGCAGGGTGAACAACAGCAAACACCACCACTTGGGATTACCAACTAGTAGCAATTAACAAGCATTTTCAAATCAAGGCAGATTCCCCTTTAAAGGTGATGCTTGTCTCATTCAAATTCCTAAAAAGATCAATATGCAACGTAAGAAAATAATTGTTGTTATTGTTCTCATCACTTGGGTGTGAACAGATGCTAAGAAAAGTTTTAGACGGGAGTCAGCAGAGAGCACTGCTCCCTACTGCAGCAGCCCAGAAGTATGGCCTGTCCTCACCGCCTGGCAGCCATGACCCAGGACCACAGCCTAGGCTCAGCTTGGAGCACTCCCACTGGTGGATACGAATCTCTCAAGGAGTAACTGAGGTCACAGGCAGCAGGACTACAGGGGAAATTCTCAGGGAAGATGGAAGAGTGCAGCTACAAAGGTGGGGCATGTCCACGGCTGCTGCCTCTCCTGCTGTCCAGCTTTTCTGGTTCCACAACCTGCTTCAGTCATTCCAGTAAACTATACTTCCAGTCAAAATAGCCAAAGTCAGTCTGTATTGTTTGGAACCCCAAAGCCTGGACTGACAGGCTTCACCATTTCAGTCTCAACTTTATTTTTGTTAAAATTAAGCATTTTTTTAAAAATTGTTTAGTCATTTGTTTTGGTTTTAATAACAAAATCATGTCACTTAGTAGAAAAATTTGAAAACAGAAATGAGCACAATGAAGTAACATCATTTATAATCCCACCACCTAGAGAGAAATAACCATAACCACTTTGGAGCAAACTTGCTTCCAAAACAGACTTTTTTTTTTTTTTGAGACAGAGTCTCACTCTGTTGCCCTGGCTAGAGTGAGTGCCGTGGCGTCAGCCTAGCTCACAGCAACCTCAAACTCCTGGGCTCAAGCAATCCTCCTTCCTCAGTCTCCCGAGTAGCTGTGACTACAGGCATGCGCCACCATGCCCGGCTAATTTTTTCTATATATTTTTAGTTGGGCAATTAATTTCTTTCTAATTTTTTTAGTAGAGACGGGGTCTCGCTCTTGCTCAGGCTGGTTTTGGAATCCTGACCTTGAGCGATCCTCCCACCTCTGCCTCCCAGAATGCTAGGATTACAGGCGAGAGCCACCATACCTGGCCAATTTCATTTTGTATATTTTAGGTGTGGGTAAGAAAGAGGGAGGGTGGGAGAGGCTCCCAATAAAATAGCAGGTGAGCAGTTCCCAGAAGGCAGACATCTCAGGGACGGGAAAGGGACTGCCTGGCAGAGGGTGCCCATCCCACCTTCTGGCCCGGTGCTGTCTCCTGACACTGGATTCATTCATTGAGTTTGAGAAGGAAGCATCTTTATCTCGTCCACCTGCTGCCTGGTGTTAGCAGTGGGGCGCAGTGCCCCTGTCTTGCCTTGCATGTGAGACCCCTGGGGTTGGCCTTGTCTTCCTCTGGATCAGCTCTGCCTGAGTCGGTAACTGGGTGTTTATGGCATCAAATCACTGTCCTCACAAATGAGGACCGTTCAGTTCTCACAGCTGGATTGTTGGGTTGTCCTGTCCATGGCCAGCTGGGCACAACAAGACAGGCATGCTGATTTGGCAGGTGACACCACCTGGTGCCTTACTGGACGTCGTGTGATCTTAGCTCCTGGATGGTACCGCAGGCTCCTCCGTCAGGTGGCATTACAGGGCACAGAGCCTTCCCCGTTTCTGTTTGCCCAGCCCCCAGCGAGTTGCCTGGCATAGGGCAAGTGCTGCCAGATTCATCTATTCAACAAATCCTTGGGTGTCTAATTTATACCAGATTCTGTGCTGGGCCCTGGAGATACAGCAGTGACAGGCAAGATCCCTGGCTTCGAGGGGCACAGGGTGGTAGCGAGGTGGACAAACCGGTAAAACGCGCAGCATGCGAGACGAGCGAACGGGAGGCAAAGCAGGGCAGCGGTGCTGGGTTTGGGGGCTTTTAAGTGGGTCATCAGGGGAGTCCTCACTGAGAAAGCGACATCTGGACAAAGGAGGTACAGGCAGGGGGAACAGCAACTGCCAGGGCCCTGAGGCAGGGCCGTGGCTGGCATGGTATTTCCATGGAACGGCAGGGGAGGCTGTGATTGGAGAGTAGGCCCAGTGAGGGGGCAAGGGACACACTTGGGGAGATGGTGGGGGCGCCTGACGAAGTCAAACACCAGCTGAGAACCCCAGGAGGATGAGCGGGGACTAACGGTGGAGACTAGGAACCCACAGGCACACACTGCCTGTCATTGCGCTCTCCGGACCCCTAGAGGGGACGTGGGCATCACGGTGTTTCAGGAGAAGAGACATCCAAGGCCACTGCCGCCGGGTCTTCCCTGGCCTCGGCTTGGGTCGGGTGGAGTATGGGAACAGATCTTTCCAGAGTATGTTGTTTCCAGCACACAGATCAAACCAGCAAAAAGTGTGCTGGAGATGTGCACACGGCTGTGTCTTGCTGTCTGAGGCTTATCTGCCTGTTCCTATGGGTCAGGTTCTATCGGGTGGGGGCAAATCCAGCTCTCGGCAGCCTGTACTTACCCAACCATGCTGGCCTGCCTGGGCTCTGTTTCCTCCTCTCTTTCCTGATCTTCGTGGACTCCCTTAGCCCCAGAGCGCCCCGGCTTCCCTCTTTACTCCTTCTGCCCTTGGGCAGTTAGCACACTGTGGTCTCTTAACCAGAGAGGACCCCAGAGAGGCACTCATACACCTGGGCAGCAGCGTTCAGTTTGATCCCTGTCTAGCTTAGGCCCCCAAAGCGTATGTGCATGTGTGTGCACACATGTATGTTTATGTGTGTGCATCACATAGACATTCCGGTAGGGCATCACCCATCCATCCACCCTCCCGCTGTCGGGGTGCTCCCTGAGTTCCTGGTGGGTGAGGCTTTACTGGGGTGAGTTTATGGCCACCTCTCCTGGCCAGCACATGGTCCCTTGGGAGGATCTGCTAGATTTGAGCCTGACCACAGTGCCAAGCAGTGTGATCTGCAGCCCACAGATCACAGGCTGTGGAGAGTGTGACCCTAAAAGCCTGGGCGGCACCTTTGTCATCTGTTTTCATTTGGAGCTGTCATTTTCTCATGTCGAGTGTCTGAGTACACATGACAGTCCCTACCCAAATGTTTGAAGCCTCATCCTAACACTGTTAATTAAAGGGAATTGGGCATTGGCCAGTTTACGTGGGCCGCATTCAAGGCTGCGTGGCTTCCGGGGTGCTGGTGTTGCTCAGAGGGGTCCTGAGTGGCGTAAGGAGCTGAGTCCCTCACAAAAGTATTTATGACCAAGAGCTCAGATTCTCAGAACTTTCCTGAGCACCCAGAGAGCCTGCTGGTCACTTCTTCACTTTTTCCAGGGACCTGAGAAGGAAGGGGGTGAGAGCGAGAGGAGAAAGCAGGCGGCCAGGAATGTGTGCCTCCAGGGAGGGTCGTGTGAAGGTCAGAGGAGGTGGCCGTGGTGGTCCGAGCCTGTGTGTGTCGGTGACCTCCAGCCCCAGCTCTGTCTGGCAGGCCGGCACTAGCAGTGCCAACATTTCTAACCCCACTTCTTGACTTCCTTTTAGAAATGGGAAGTTGTCCAACTGTTGGTCGTATTTGTAATTGATTCAACCTGCTTCATCTTCCCAGACAAGTGGGTTCTTTCCCAACAATGTAAACAGTATTCAGATGAAAACAAAGCTTTGTGGAAGTTGTTATTAATATATGTGGCTCTGCTCATGGGAGCCTTTCTCTTTTAAGGTACCAAAAAGAGGAAGGCCTAACAGAGCTGGAGCGTGGGAGGGTGGGTGGGAGCGCGCACACTCTCTCTCGAATCATCTTTGGTCACCCCCACCCTCCTCTGCGCTCTGCAAGCCTGATACCATAAAAGGGGAACCCACATTTCAAGTAGCCGATGCTGTCTGCAGTGGACTTGGGATAAAGAGCTGGGGGGTGTCTGCTTTTTGCACCAGACTTCAGTCTGCCTCTTAGGAGAGGAGACAGAGCAGGAACACGCTTCTCCTCCCTGCTCCCTGGTTTGCAAACACAGGTGCCTTCATCTCATGCTCTGTCACCCAATGCTCATTTCCTTAAGGTAGGAAAAAAATATTTCAGAGCCAGAAAACACCTGCATCTAGAGCCTGGCTCTGCTGCTTGCTAGTGGTAGAACTTTGGACAAGGTACTTCACCTTTCCGAGCCTCAGTTTCCCCACCTGTAGAAAGGGGTTGATAATAGTATCTGCCTCATAAGGTGAATGGTGAAAATGAAATGAGCCACTGTGATTTAAAATGCCTAGAATAGGTTCTGACTCTTTCCTAGTTGGCACTCAGAGATGGTTGGGGAGTTAGGGTAGTACAGTGCCCAAGAGCCTGGACTGTAGAGTCGGCCCGCCTGCATTCAAATCCTGGCTCCACCACTTGCTATTTGTGGACTCTTAGGCTAGTAATTTAGCTTCTCTGCGCTTCAGTTTCCTCATCGGTACAATGAGGATGATACTAGTGTCTCCCCAACAGGGCTGTTATGTGGATCAAATGTGTAAATGTATGAAAAGCACTTAAAACAGTGCCTGGCATATGAACGAGCTGTTATTTTTACTCCTGCAAGCTTCTACTGGTTAGATTCTTGTGACTGATAACCTTAGCCTCTATGGCTGGGTGTCAGTGCTGAAACAGGAAGGTGGCAGGGGACAAAGCCCCATACCTGAGGGCCTTTGCAAGAGAAGCACAACTCTGCTTCTTCAGCCTCTGTGTTTTTAAATAAAGCCACTTGGGCTCTGCGGATGCAGACTCTGGGCCTGGAGCGAAGTGACTGTCCCCGCATGGCCATCTGTGAATGAAATGCAAAGCGCCTTCCCAGGTGCCAGCCTTCTCCCTGGGCTCCTGGTGGGGCTGCCCACTCTGCCAGGCTGTGGCCGGTCTCCCAAGGGAAGAGCAGCCCTCCACACCTCTGCCCACCTGTCCTCTGCCTCCGGCCGGAGCCTGCCTGTCCGTCCACCTGTGCCCAGCTGGAAAAGCCGGCTTGGAGCAGTTGCTGACCGTCGGCCACTGCCAGGCCGCAGCATCTGCCTTATCAAAGCACTGCGGCTCTGGCTGCCCACCAGCCCTGGGAGATCTGGAGGGGGCCCAAAAAGAAAGGTGCAGATCGTGCAGCCACCTGGCCACACTGGATGGCTGCCCTTGGTAGTTTTCCAAGGAGCAAACCTCCCTGCTCATCCAGCACGGCTGCTCGGAGGTCTGCAGCTCCACTGAGGCAAGGCTGGCCCGGCCGGTTGGACGGGCAGTGGAGCAGGACAGCCTCTGCCTGCTGATGTTAAGTAACCTTGAATTGTTGGCCTCCTGGCTAAATGCGGGTTCTTGTTGACAAGGCAGGTCTGGCCAGCACATTTTTGTGAGATTATCTGCACGATTACACCAGTGGTTAGCAAAGAAGGATCTCGCAACAGCAGGTGTGAGTGCGTGTGTGCATGGAGTTGTTGACTGCCCTTCCTTGCACACACAGTCTAAGGAATGTGACCGAATCCCCACTCCCTACTTGTCCTCACACTGTATTTCATAGCATCTAAGACACACTCCTTTTTTAACTTCCTTTTAACATCTTAAATTGGTATTTGTTATACATTTGCGGGTGTGTTATAATTTGACAGTGCCGTTTTCTTTGTGTGCTTGAAATAATGGTGCATGTTAAAATCACAGGTGTCTAGGATATAATGAAACACAGAAACTAGGTAACCTCTGGAGAACTTACATAATTTGCCCAGTTTCTTCAAGGAAGAGGGTAGAGCCACCTTGTAAAAATGGTTGCAGGATTAAAAGAGGGGACACTATGATATGGTTCAAGGGAACAAGCTTGGACACTGGACAGACTGGGCTGAGATTCCAGCTTTATGGCCCGCCAGCTGTGTGACCTTCGGAAAATAGAGCAGCCTCTCTGAGCCTCAAGTTCTTCCCCCACCACGTGTGAATCGTGGCCTCACAGTCATTGTGACTGTTGTAAGGCACCTTTCCGGGTTTCTCTCTTGCTGAATATCATCTAAGAGCACACTGCCCCGTTCTGTCTGGGTTAAGAAAGGAAGTGGATTGAGGGAGTGGGTCGCTGGCCTTCCCAAGGTAGCAGAGGTCTTCTCGACTCAGTTCATAATCGTTGGACAGCCTTCTTCCTTCCTTCCCTCATCCTCCTCCCACGTTGCCTGAGTTTTCGTTTTCACATGTGTTTCCTTTTAGCAATTTTCTTTCAAATCTCTCTCTTTTCTCCCTTTCTGTAAAATCTTCCCACATGTAGCCTCTTGGGAGCTCCCTGTGGTCGGAGAGGGGAGGACGGCTCTGCCCCGCGGCCCGGATGGCACAGACTCGGCCGCATGGCGCGCGCGGCAGCTCCTGCACCCTTCAGCTCAAGTCGGGTTCTGGTGCCACCAGCCTTGCTAGCTCCCGTTTCTCCGCTCCAGTGCGGAGTGCTGCCCACTGGGTGCTGGGCGGCACGTGTAGGGGTGCAGGTGGTGAGGCTGTGCAGGGTCTGGCCAGAGCAGTGTGGAGGGTCAGGTGTGGGCTACTCGCTGAGGTCGGAGCAGGGCTAGGGGCGGAGGGAGCTGAGTTTCAAGCATGGGGAGACAGCCACGTGGGTTTGTCTAGCTGACAGTGGGCCACCGAGCTGGGGCTCAGCGGGAGCTGCTGGCTGGGGCTGGAGGGAGACCGTGACAGCAGGTGGTAGTTTCGAACCTTGTTCTCCCCAGAGATCTGCTCTCTTTCTGCCCCTTTCTCTCTGAAGATGCGGGTGAAAGCCAGCAGCCCAGCTAACTCAGTTCATGCACAGCATCAGGGATTCAAAGCCCCCCTGTTGGCGAGGCGGTGTTTATGCCCCTGTGCGTAAGAAACAGTCTGTGCCAAGTGTGGCGGGTGCTAACGGTGGACAGGAGCTTGGGGGTTGAGGGGGCCGTAGCAGGAACTGAGGCTGAGACCTGCTGGAAAGGTCTGAGGAGCCAGGACCTGGTGCAGTGGGCAGTGGGGAGCCCATAGCATCTTTAGGGGGTTCCTGATGGACTCCCCCGGGGCCTCCACCCTCTGAGCCCAGAGCCATGGCTTCGCAGACTTAATGCCTTCTCACCTGCCCCACTGCCGGAGAACCCGGGGAGGGACCCAGGCTGCCTCAGCCTGCCCTGGCCCTGGCCCCTAAGCTGAGTTCTGGCCAGCTGTACTTGGGTGACACCCCCACCCCCACCCCCACCCCCACCCTGGGGCAAGACAGCAGCTCTTGGAACACAGGGCCTGGGAACACACGCCCCGCAGAGGCCACAGGACAAAGAGGGACACCCAAACTGAGCCTGCTGGGAAGACTGCTGGGGCTCCGGGCCAATGGGAGGTACTGGAAGGTGGGTGGGGGAGGGTTATAAAAGCAGAGGGCTCTGCCAGGGGGCCCTTTGGGTGGGGAGGAGGAGGGTCACGCTGCCGGATCCCAGCCTGCCTGCTCCAGCATGGCAGGTCACATGCAGCCTCGGTGTTGGCTGCAGGAAAACACTGGCATCTGCGTGGCTTTGCAAGGCCTGAGGGCTTGTGTGGCAGAGAAGGAGTGGAGTACCTGGCTTTAGGCTGTGGGTCAGCTCCATCCAGGTGTGTGCTCCTTGAAGCAGACGGTGGCCTCTCTCTGGGGAGTCCCATGTCATCTCTTTTGAGGACGCCCCCCAGAAGGAATGCTGCCTGGCCCACCTGGCCAGAGCTACCGCTTTCCGTCCCAAGCCTTCACTTTGAATCTTCAAGCTCCTCTTATCACGATGATAAACATATGGACCCCCCAAAACAAGCCCCACAGACTCTTGGCTGTGTGAGTAATTAAGCCCTCACTTCAAACAGAGCCGCATCGTTAAAAGCTGTAATTTGTAGCCCAAAATAGCTGCCTATTCCAAGAACCAGGAGAGCCCTTGACGGGCTCCCTTTTCAACTTGTAGCCCGTTAATTCGCTTTCGACGCTTGAGTTGTCCAGACACCCGGCCCATGGTTTTCTCAGGACAGCCGGGGATGTGGTGGCCGCGTGGGAACCAGAGTTTCCGGCGGGTGCCAGGGAAATCTTTTCTGAGACTTTAGATGGGGTGATTGAAGTTGGGGGGCTGCTGATGCAGGTCCAGATGGCCCTAACTTTGTATGTGACGCCGAAGGGGAGTGAACGAGAAATTGCCGTGTAACTTCAAGGGGAAGCGGATTAAACTCTGGACACCGTTTCCTCGTCCGTAAGGAGGAGACGCGTTTACTTGCAGGGATTTTAGGGAAGAACATGAGACCACCCTGCAAAGCACAGGGCAGACGCCGGCCCCGAGGTAGGTGCTCTGGCATGTTAGCTTCCTCCTCTTCCTCCGAGTGGGCTCTACCTGCCCCTTGATGCAGATGAGGAGATCCTCCTGTGGGCTCAGGTAGGTGGATGGGGGGGACTCAGAGCCACCAGGAAATGCCTCCGTTGACCTGCAGCTTCTCCCTGGGCTGGCATGCCTGGAATTCCTGGGGCTGGCTGCTGGGTTCCTTTTCCAGATGTGGAAGCAATTTAAGTCCTGTTTTCATAATCCCCAACAGTTTGCCTCTGAAGCCCACATTCTCATTTGAACATCAAGGCCCTTGGCTGTATTTGCAGGGCAGGGTGTAGGCTAGGTAGCCTCTTCGGGTCTTTTTCATTCAGGAAGTGTGATCACCGGGACACTCGGGTCTGGGACCCAGGGCTATTGTTGGGACAGTCACATCACACCCCATCCAGGGCTTGGCCCGAAGGTGTTGTCTTGTCCCTTGTGGTTTTCCTTGGAGATAGTTACTTGGCTGAATTCAGCTGTACCGTCAGTCACCATCCCCAGCCCTGGACGGTCATGGGTGTCGGGGGTGGGGCTTGGGTTCCAGCCATGTCACAGGGAGGCTGGCGTCCCAGGCGAGCAGTGTGCCCACGTGTCCCAGGAGCAGGCGGGGGCCCTCTTTCCCACACTGGCCACAACAGAGGGAAGAAATCTGCTCTGGATTTCAAGTAGCCAGAAATACCGTCTGACATGGAGAAACCGGTAATATCTTACTCAGTTACGAGCACTTCTGGCCGCAGAGGCAGCCTGAGCCGGGATCAAAGGCTCCGTGTGTGGGGGCCTGTGGTTCCAGGGCTAACTGCTGGTTTCTTCTCTTGTAAGCCAATCACTATGTAGGTAAAAGAACTTTTACATTTGTCTTATAACTACACAAAATACCATTCTGGGCAAAGAAAAATTGCCTCTGCAATTCTGATGTCTCTGAACTGCACATATACTTTTCTTTAAAATTAAAATACAGTACCTGTACAATTGGGAGAACACGAGAAAATGGAAGTAATTTACTTAGATTGGTATACACTAGTGTTTACAAAACATCATCCTGATCACCATAGATTCACCAAGCTTTGGTTTCAGCAAAATATAGTCTCTTAAGAAGCAGTACTGTATCATACTGATCATGAAAGAGAATTCAACATTTTTTTGAGTACACAATAAATAAATAAGTATAATATATAAGAATAAATAAATCCCAAGTCTCTTGATTAGGTTTTATAGATCCAATATAGATGATTCTTGACTTAGGATGGGTTTATATCCTAATATATAGGATCCATCTATATTTGGTCCTAATAAACCCATCATATGTTAAGTATTATAAATTAAAAATGCATTTAATGCACCTTACCTGCCAAACAGAGCCTACCTTAAATGTGCCCAGAACACTTACTTTTTAGCCTACAGTTGGGCAAAATCATCTAACACAGAGTGTGTTTTATGATAAAGTATTGAATAGCTCATGAAATTTATTAAATACTGTATTGAAAAATGAAAAACAAAACAATTGTATGCGTACTCTTGAAGTATGATTTCTGTTGAATATATATAGCTTTCACACCATCATACAGTTGAAAAATCATTGTCAAACCGTCGTAAATCAGGTACCACCTGTGGTTTTCACTGGAGGTTAAATTGAATTGACCTTTAAAAAATTCACTTTTATTATCAGGGTGGGAAGGTGGGTGAAAAATCCAGACCGGGTTTGGGTGGTAGTTTCCATGTGGCTTCTTAGGGTGGGAGAAGGAAATCATGTTGGTTTGCTAGGGCTGCTATAACCCAGTACCACAGACTGGGCGGCTTAAACAACTGGAATGGATTTCATCACAATTCTGGAGGCGAAAATCTGAGATCAAGGTGCCAGCAGGGTTGGTTTCTTCTGAGGCCTCTCTTCTATGCTTGCAGATGCCTATTCTCCCCCATCTTCACATGATCTTCCCTCTGTGTGGGTCTGTGCTCTGATTCCTTTTCTCATATGGGTGCTAGTCATTCTGGATTAGGCCTACCCTCATGACCTTATTTGACCTTAATTGCCTCTTTGAAGGCCTTGTTTCCAAATATAGTCACATTCTGAGGGGGTTAGGAATTAAGCCTGAATTTTGGGGGGACACAATTCAGCCCATAGCGAGGCACAACACTCAAAAAATATT
>CAUYPO010093548.1:0-19537 GCA_963574435.1 Cheirogaleus major | reverse complement strand
TTAATATTTATTTATTTATTTGTTTTGAGACAGAGTCTCGCTTTGTTGCCCAGGTTAGAGTGCTGTGGCGTCAGCCTAACTCACAGCAACCTCAAACTCCTGAGCTCAAGTGATCCTCCTATCTGAGCCTCCCAAGTAGCTGGGACTACAGGCACATGCCGCCATGCCTAGCTAAGTTTTTTTTTTCTATTTTTAGTAGAGACAGGGTCTCACTCTTGCTCAGGCTGGTCTCCAACTCCTGAGCTCAAGTGATACTCCTGCCTCGGCCTCCCAGAGTGCTAGGATTACAGGCGTGAGCCACTGTGCCTGGCCAGATTCTCTATTTTAGGAAGAGACATTTCCATTACAAACATTTCTTTGTTAAGAAATTGTTTAAACCTGCACATCTCAAATCTTTTTATTTTAGAATGTGATATTTACTTTGTTTTTGCATAACTAATTAATTAATTCATGTGTTTTTCCAAAACCCATAAAACTCTTTTTCCCCAATGGTTAATTTAAGCTTCTGACAGTAGAAAGTTCCTGGAAGCTTTTTCTCCAACTCAAGTCATAAAGATTAATAATAATGATAATAATAATAGTAACGATACAAGAAACATGTAAGCAGAGCATATTTGACTGAATTGTCTCATTATAAGGGTGTGTAGGGCCTTTACCTCTGAGCTAAAGGATCCACGTTGAGATTTTATAATTATCATTTCTCATGGTTTTTCTTTCTCTTCTTTTCTTGGAAGCTATCCGTTCTCATTGCTTTTGGTGGACTTGCCTCTGAGGTCTTTTCTTCTTTTAGTTTGCTACTTTTTCATCTTGTTAGGATAGATATTATTAAGTCCATGGTCAAAGCCCATGCATTCACCCATGGAAACTCTTAACTCAGAACTCACAAGCAGATTCTATACACAATTCCAATAAACTTGCTACTCCCTCCTCACAGCTGACAATAATGAGAAGTTCAGACAGAGACAGTAGCCAAGTGGTTCCCTTTGTGAGTGAATTTAAGATATGTGAGTCTGTGTATGTGTATGTGTGTGTGAGTATGTGTGTTGTAAGTGTATATATCTAAATGTGCATGGAGTCACCAGTAACGTATAGCAGAGTCAGCAAACATTTTCTATAAGGGTCACGTGGTAAATTTTTGAGGCCATGGGATCTCTCCTGCATTCTCGGGAAACTACTCAACTCCTCCACTGTAGCACAAAACCAACCATAGACTGTACGTAAATGAATGGACATGGCTGTGCTCCAATAAAACTTTATTTACAAAAATAGGCAGATGCCCTGAGACTGTAGTGTGGTGACCCCAGAACACAATATAGTTCTAGACAAGAAATCATTATACCAGGGGCTCCCAATTCTGCTCCTTCTCAGCTGAACTCACAGCTTAGTTCTCTCATATATCACTGGAAAGAATAGAGATTTCTAAATTCTGAAGGACTATGTAGACATCTAAGATGGAATTCATTCAATCTTTCATTTGTTCAAGAAATACATATCAAATGCCCATTATGCATCAAAAACTTTCCTACAACAGGTGATGATAGGTAAGGATGAGTCACACAAACTTTGGCAAAGGTACCAACATCGGGCTGCGGGGGGTGGTCATAGGGTAAGACGACAGCCTGGGAGGTGGAGGTGGGGCTTTCCCTGAAGGGAATTGATGTTCACATGTTCGCACACGCGGTTATTTTGGGAAGTGGTTAATTTGGGGCAGGAAATGAGTTGACAGTTTGGGTTGAGGGTGGTCAAGCTTCTTTCTCTCACCAGGAAGTGTTGGGCCAAGATTCCAAATCATGGAAAGGGCTAGATGACTCTGTCAGTGGGGAGTGAGCTGTTTCCTGGCTATGTGGGTTTAAGCCTAGAGTGATTGGTATCATCAAGTTCATGATTTTCCACTTAGCAGTGACAGTGACCGAGAGGAGAAGCAGCCAGTTTCTGGAGCAACCAGCATCGAAGCTCAGGGTTGTGGAGCCTCAAAGGAGCAGTGCCCCTTTCCAGATTCCAGAGTAGGGTGTGAATGGGGGCGGCTCACCCACAATAATCTGGAAGCAAGAATCCTTTTACTTTGTAGATCCTTGGCAGGAGAGAGGTACTGCCTTTAGACATTGTTCTTACCCAGAAGTTCACAATCTAGCAAGGGAGGCAAACACACAATCACACCATTGTAGTTCAGCGTGGTAGATGTTTAGGTAGATTTGGGGATATCAAGGCCCAGGTTGGATGCCCAGTTTAGCCTGGGTAGTGGCTCTTGAGAAATAATGTCTGAGTTGAGATTTTATGAGTCAGGTCAAACGAACCACGCTGAGAAGGAAGGCCAAGGACCTTGTGGACAAAGGAATAGGCAGGCACCATTTCAAGAGACCTCATAGCAGTACTGTGTGCTTAGGGAGCCGGAGTGTGAGCATTTACACCCTGGCTCTTCTGTACATGAGCTGCTTACACCCGGACATCTTATGCATTTCTTTGAGCCTCTGTTTCCTCATGTGTAACATGGGAATGACAACCTCTGTCTCATAAGAGTATTGTGAGGATGGAGTAGGCTGCAGTATTTGAAGGCTTCAATGTGGTGCCTGGAACCTGGGGAGCAAGCATTTGGTAAGTGTTAGCAATTGCATGTGTTTATGTAATATAAAGCATGTTAACCAAATACACCATAGTAAAGAGGGAGGAGGGTGAAAAGATCAGATACAATTGAGGGCTGTGAACTTGAGTATGTGACTGTAGCCTTGGCAGTAGCCTCCGTCAGTGTTTTCTTGCGTTTCTTCATCTTGTGTTAATCCCGCCATGGGCTGTGGCCTTTCTTCCGTAGCCTCCTGTGCCTGATGCTGACTGCGTAAAACAAAACTCGCTGTGGGGGCAGAAGGCATGGTCAGAAGGTCACAGCAGTTCTGTCATCTGCGATGGCAATGGAATGATGAAATTGGCCCGCGTTAAGGCTTCCACTCAGCATATTCTTAACTGGCTGAGCTGATAATTCCTTCTTCTTGTGAGTGACGTCTAGACATTGCCTGGTGCTGACTTTGTGCCAGACACCAGCATAGGTGCTGGAGTTCAGAGGTAGATCCTGGCCTTTGAAGTGCTCATTCCTAAGTGGGAAAAGTGCTACTCTCCAGTGTCACCAGTGCTGCCCTGAGCAAGACACAAGGAGGGCCAGGGAGAGGACCCCCAATACTCTGTCTCCCAGCTTGTCAATGATCCAGTCCAGTTCTCCCGACAGGATGAAAGCATTCTTAAGCATTTGCCTCACGGAGACCTTTGTTGGTCTAGTGCAGGGATCCTCAAACTTTTTAAACAGGGGGCCAGTTCACTGTCCCTCAGACCATTGGAGAGTGCGCACTGTGGGCCCGGGACGAGTCGGCTGCTAAGCAGGACAGGCAGCGGTGGCAAAAACACCTGGTGGGCCAGATAAATGTCCTAGGCGGGCCACATGTGGCCCGCGGGTCGTAGTTTGAGGACGCCTGGTCTAGTGGATGGTTTTTCCAAATACAGATGGGAACCGTGGGTTTGAGTAAATTTCCTTTCTCTCAACCTTGCATTGATTTATTCTTCCCTGCTCTTCTTCCCAAGGTCAAACTCCTTTGCAGATACTGAATATAAGGAAATGCCCCACAGTTGTATATTTTCCAAGCTTTTTATATGTGTTTATTTTCTCAACAGCTTTGGGAAGGATTATTCTTCCCATTTTACAGCCGAGGAAATTTAAGTTTAGAGAGTCCCTGTGACATGCCAAGGTCATAGTGCTAGTAATTGCTTGAGCTCGATTCAAACTCAGGTTTCCAAATGCCAAGGTCGCTGTTCATTCCCATCTGCCGCCCTCAGACTTGTTTTCTCTCTCTCTTTGGCTATAGGGAATGTTCATTCCCCCATACAAACTTCTAAACTATATCCAAAGCTTTCAACATATTGGCCAGACTCTGTTCCCAGCTCTTGCCCAAGATTCCCAAGTGAGAGAGTTGGACCAAAGGCAATTTTTAAAAACTCAGTGATGAACGTTATGAATGACTCTCTGACCCTTCCCGTAGTGTCTAGACCCTCACATTTGCATAAGCCGCAGAAAGGGAAGAGAGAGTCCACTTCCCAAAGTCATCTTGGGGGAAACATCTCGATTTAGCATTCTCGATAAGTCATTGAAATAGGGTTCTTCAAACTGTAGGGTGTAGGTGAATCTGTCTTGGATCTTATTAAAATGCAGACTCTGTTTCAGTGTGGGTGTGTATGAGATGCTGGACTTTTAGTAAGCCCTGTGGTGGTGCCAGCCACCAGGACACAATTTGGACAGCAAGGATTTAAACCACTGACTCTTAAACTTGGTTTAAAGTTTGGGAGCTTAAAATAATCCTGATGCCTGGGTTCTTAATCCAGAGATTCTAATGTAATTGGTCTTGGCTGTGGCCTGGGATTTCAGGATTTAAAAGGGTCCTTCAGTGGATTCTAAAGTATACCAAAGTTTTAAGATTTAAACTCTCTAGTATATTTCAAAATAGATAGAAGAGAGGATTTTGAATGTTCTTATCACAGAGAAATGATAAATGTGTAAGGTGATGGATATGCTAATTACCCTTATATGATCATTCCTCAATGTATACATGTATTAAAACATCACACTGTACACCATAAACATCTATAATTATTATGTATAAATCAAAAATAAAATGAAACATTTTGCGTATTCAGCCTTTTTAAAAAAATTTATAAAATAAAATAAAACTTAAAAAATACACTCCCTAAGGTTAGTATCCTCCTCACTAATCATTTCTAATCACAAAATGATGAGAATACCATTCAGCTATCTCAGAGGGGTTGAGAGGGAGATGGCTTATACGGCAAATATACTACTCCTTGCTTGTAGAAGGAGTTCACTAAAGTAAATAAAGATTTACCTTTTTCCCTTCCAAATTCTCAGGTAGCACAGGTATATTCTGTTTCCTAAAATTTTCACCTTTCTTTAGTAAGCATTCTTCTTTCCTGGATGCTGAAAATCATTTCTAAGAAAAATGGTGGCTTTCAATTCACATTTTCACATTTTTGAAAAGAGTTGTTTTTTTCTTTTCTTTTTTGAATAGCTTCTATGAGATCTTTTCCCCGAAATGGACCTGTATTTAAAGTAGTTTTTTTTGATTATTCATTTAAGAAATACTTATTGAATGGTCATCTACTAGGTCGCAGGAACTGTGCTGGGCTGTGAGGACCCAGTGTAGAATAAGACTGATGGGGTTCCCGTCTTCTGGGGGTTTGGATGTTGGGGAGGAACAGTAGAGAGAACCAGGGGTGAACAGTAGAGTGTCATGCAATTAAGAATGGGGGAAGGATGGGAGAAAGCAAGGAACTGGGCGTATCCAGAAGAGTCAGGAAGACTTCTCCGAGGAGGCAACATTGAGATGGAAATTAGAACAATGATAGGAGTTAATGAAGCACAAGAGTGTGACACAAGTGTTTCTGGCAGCAGAAAGAGCACCTGCACACACCTGGAGGTCAGGCAGAGCCTGGAGGGTTGGAGGTTGCACTGGAAGGAGTACAATGGGATTGGAGCATAGGGCACAAGGAGGTGAGCATGACTGTGATGCTGGGGAGGCATGCAGGGTATAGATGGGGGGAGACCTGGTAGAGAGAGCTTAGAATTTAAGAAGGCTGGAGCGTGGGACATAGAGTTAGGCAGACTGGGTCTTGATTCTATCACCCACTGGCCATGTGATGTTGGCCATGCTACTCAATGTCTCAGACTCTCAATGTCCAGATCTGAAGCATGGGTATGATAATGCCTACTTCGTTCTAAAGTATACTAAAGTTTGAGAAGGTTTGTGAAGATGAAATGAGTGGGTACCTGAAAAGTATATAACAGGTAAGATCTTGACGAATGATCATTGCTACTAGCAATCCCAAGAACAGTGGAGAGTTATTAGTGCTGTCTGGAGGTGAGATTTATAAGGAGTCCAACTGCAGGCAAGGACATGAGTTAAGATGTGTTGAGAGCAGTGTGTGTCGATGGTGGCTGGAACTACAAAGCTGCAGGAATTGGCCAGATGTTGATGGGATGGGAAATGAGAAAAAGGATCGTGAGAGACCGAGATAGTTGTTGAGATTTGGAACATAGGAATAGTGATACATTTGGGGTAAGGATGGTAAGGTCCATTTGTATATGTCGAGATTGTTTTTGTTAGGAATCATTTGCAGAGCCCAGGCTTCACTGTAGCTCGTTTGGCAGGAAGGGCTTTATCACAGCGTATTCAATGGCTCAGACTTGTCAAGAGGGCTGAGGAGTTGAGGCTGAGCTTTAGGAGCAACCTCTCCCAATACTCCTAGGAACTGGGTTGCTGCGGTAGCTGCCTTCTCTTCAGTAATCTTGCAATCAGGAAGCGGGCCCCTCTAGAACCACAACACTGCTGTCGCGAACAGGAAACCACTATGGTCAGGAAGGCGCTCCTGCTGCCGGGTCTAGAACCAATGTACATCTGCAACAGACTGTATCAGCAGGACGGATGCTACCCCCAGACTTGCCGCAACTGCTAAGCTAGTGTCTGAACGCTGGCACCTCTGCAAACGCGGCTGTGGAAAACCCAGACACCTCCACGGCTGTGCTTGCTGGCTGGCTGGACAAACATTCCAAAATCCGTCCATCTCAGACCACACGATACTAGAGCCTGAGCTGCAAAGGAATAAGGAAAGTATAATTTTAGCTTTTCAACATCTAGGGCAGGGGAAAGCACACTAGAACAGTGTTTCGCAACCTGTAGGCTGTGACTTAAAAGAGCAATATAAAATCAGATCAGGTAGTCACAATAAGATATTTTTTCCTTAGTCCTTGTTGGCAACATAGGACATTTCTTATGGGTCATGGTGAGATCACAACAAAACAAAGCAAACCAACCTGGACAGCTCCTGCACTCGATGTTGAACGCCAATCTCCCATTCCAGGCTCTCAGGAGAGAACTATGGGAACAGCCCAATGGCTGCTGAGTCGGTGGGGTTGGATTTTAGGAGAAAGTCAAAGCTGGAGATATATTTTGCAGACATTGGCAGAAAGATGTCATTTGGGGTCATGGGAGTGGATTAAGTTAGGGAGTGTGTGGAGTGTGAAGAGAGAGAGGTCTGGAACAGAACTCGAGGAACCTGGGCGTTTGATCTCTGGGAAGAAATCTCCTTCTGTCCTTCATTGACTCTGGTGTTTTTAATTTACTCTCCGGGAAGAAAGCTGGAGCCAGGGAAGCCCCAGAGGCATGGGAAAGGCATAGTTTCAAGCACGTGCTAACTAGTGCTGGTTTTGTAGCAGCCTGGCAGAACTGTCGCACGCACCATGTTGGATTGTAAACTAGCACCTAGCATGGGCCCCGGTGCCATGGCACTCAGGATGTGTGTGTTGAATGGATAAAGTATTTGGAAAGGATGGAAAAAGCCATTCAGATTCCAGAGACTCCAGGTCATGAGCTATGATCATAGAGGGGTCTAAAACCCTTACTAGCCATGGTTAACATAGTAGCTTTGTGCATCATTTATAATTTTCCAAGAATATTTCTGTTGTATTGAAAAGTGGCAACAAGGGGTGGGAGCTGTACAAGATGTGCTTATTGCAGTGTTGTGTGTAATAGCAAAAACCTAAAATCAAATTAAATGTTCATGCATAGGAGAATGGACACACTATGGTATATATTCAAGCAGTGAAATATATAGCAGTTAAATGAATGAGCTAGGTCTACATGTAGTGGTCTGCATAATCTCAAAATTTAATATTATATGAAAAAATTCAAGTCATAAATGGTTTGTAAAGTATGATATAATTTATTGAAGTTTTAAAAATCACATGAAATTGTACTACATAATCTTATATAAACACAAGTGTAAAATTCTGTAAGTGAAGGAACACACAAACTTCCAGGCAGTGGTTATGTGATCTCTGGAATGGAAGCAGGGTAATGGAGAGAGGAGTAGGACTTTAGCTTTATCAGTATAATTTTATTTTTTTTTTAAATCAGAAACAAATATAGTAAAATATTAATAGATATTAAATAAGCTACAGAGGAGAAATATTTTCTGTTCTTTTTATAATTAAAAATAAATACAAGCATGTATGAATTTTGTAATGCCCAGAGTAAGAATTAGGCTTCTTCTCCTGACTCCAGGTTAAGCAGATGACCTGTAAAACTATTACTGGGGGAAAGCACATACACACGCACACACATCTACATAGACACATACATATGCACATACATATGTATACAAATATACATACACACATATATGCATAACTTCAAATTAAAATAAGCTTTTAATTTTTTTAACTGAAAAAAAAAACAACAACAGTGGCTTTACCATATGTATCTTCAGTTTCTGAGAGGCAGAACTTTTATGTTGTGGGCTCCTAACCCTTTTCTGTACTGACCATATACTGAGTCTATGGGAGATAGGATCCATCGTGTCTCCTGTTAGATGAGGACCCTGGGGTGGCTGGGGAGGTGGCAGGGAAGAGCAGGGGAAATCTCTGAATGCTGGGGACTGCTCCAATGTAGGGCTGGAAAGACGTGACCTGAAAGGTACAGGAGAAGCCCTATAAAGCCTGTCGAGAAGTCATGGAGCTAGCAGATGGGAGGCCGGGTTCAAATCCCAGCACTCTTGCTAACTACACGTGAGGACTGGGTGAGTGTGTGCTTCCCACTGGGCTTCCATCCAGCAGGGCTTCTGTTAGGCTTACTGGATCTCTCAGGATCATTCCAGAGATGATGCTGGCTGACTTCTCTGTCCTCTTAATTTAAGGAGTTTGTTCCCCCGTTCCAGAAGAAGTGGGACTCCAGGGATTCTGGAAGGCTCCCTTGTTGGGTAAATTCTGCCCAACTTCTCTTAGCACCTCCTCCCTTTAGTGCCTGCTCATGTCAACACCTCTTAGGGTACTGGGCTGTCCTCTGAGCTATCCCTTATGTGACTGGGGGATTCTGAGAAGGAATTAGGTAATGCAGTTACGGGAGGTGTCTGGGTAATGGAGAGACCAAGTGAAGGCAAAGTTACCAAATGTGGAAAAAGAAGGTCGTGTGAATTTTTGCAGGGGCAGTTATTTTTCATCAAGTTACTCATCTTCTTCCTCTAAAAGTTATGCAAGTGTACCGAGTGCATGTGTGTGGGGGGCGGGGGTTGGGGAAGAGCCGGAGTTGAGTTTTTAGCAAAGAGGAATATGTTTTGGGTAGCCTGGGGTCCGGCTAGATGAATTACCTGTTTTACTTGCATAGATGGTATCTGCTCACATCATTGCCAGGAGTGAGGCTGGTTAACCTTTAATAGTAACAGAATTTAATTTTAAACCTCCTGGTTTGTCCACTCCCTATGCATCTATCAGTTGAATTTTTAACAACTAGTCTTTTTCATTTTTTTTGTTTTGCTATATTTTTCATTAAAATAATGTACCTTTTGCGTCATTAGGTGTTGGCTTTCTGAGCATCGCTTCACAGAGACTGAGATTAGGAACCACTCACGGTACAAAATCAGGTACCTCTGCTCAGGAGATGGTTAGTGAAAAATGAAATGGAATCTTTCTCAAGTTAGAATGTGAGATGGTAGAAAATTGGCTTAGTTTACACACCTTCTGGTTGCACATACCTTTTCAAAAATGCATGTGTTGGTTCAAGCAAGGTTCATTTGTCCTACACAGTTAGTGTATAACTCGAATGCTAGATGTTCCCCTATTCTCTAGCTTTGAGTCCTCAAAACCTGTCTCTGTTTTGACCACATGCCATTTGCCTGGCTGAATCCAACACTTCGTCCAATGCCCATTTCTCCCAAAGAATCTACTCACAGAAAGAGTTAAAGAGAAATTTAGACTTTACTGAATGTTTCATAGAGGGGACCTCAAAGGAGGCAGATAGAGCACATTGCTCAGCAGATGATTAACATATTCCCTTAGCCGTTTGTGTTCTCCCCAGTCCCGCTCATTCATACCACCGCTGCTGATGTTTTCTTTTAAATCTTTTCTAGCCTCTCTC
This sequence comes from Cheirogaleus major, assembly GCA_963574435.1. Classification (NCBI taxonomy): domain Eukaryota; kingdom Metazoa; phylum Chordata; class Mammalia; order Primates; family Cheirogaleidae; genus Cheirogaleus; species Cheirogaleus major. The sequence continues at coordinate 9,578 of CAUYPO010093548.1, read as the reverse complement.
TGCAAACTTTGCTGGATTGCTATTCCTTTTCTTTTCTGTCTTCCTTCTTGAGAAAAATGAAAATTTGGCTCTGTTCTTTGGTATAGCGGTTAAGGGTCTATCTTGTCTTACTGAAGCATAACCTCAGGGACTTATACTTCAACTCAAGTGGTTTGTCAAAGTCCTTCGACAAATAAAATGCTCCTCCAAAGATGATGAAGACGTGCCAAGTGTGATGTAGCTAGAGAAATCTCATGGTTACCCAAACCAGGAGAGGAGGCTGCCATTTCTCAGAAGTCCATTGCCCCATTTTCGGAGTTATCTTTGTCTGTCAACAACTTTGTGGGGACTTAAAAAGCCTCTGCAGAACTGGCTTTCTGAGAGATGTTTGAAGCAGGAGTATATCACGCAGGGGAAGGTAGCAGCTCTTCCCTGGCTAAATGACCACACCACCTTGACTGTTGGGTGCTGATGGTTGAACGCATGGCACTTTCCTGACACGAAACGAAAACTGCTGCTGACTTACTGTCAGTCATAGTTGGAATAGAGTCAGGCCTGGTCAGACGGTTTCTCAAATACCCAGGTGGCCTCTTAGATTCCGGATGGCCACTCTGACAGTTGTTTCCATTCCATCTCTCAGATCCTGCAGTCCGTACCATCCTGCAAGGCGCCGTGTTCTGAGCCTGTGGAGATGACTGCCATGCAGCCAGATGCTACTGTTGCCACCGGTTTTATATTGGCGTGGGGGGGGGGGCTTCTTCTGACTGGGGGCTTCCAGAATTCTGCCTGGACTCTCAGCCCACAGGTCTGGTCTTCTGAGATGGAAGAGACTTTGGAGAGATTCAAATCCAGCGCTCCCACTTTTTAGACTTGGATCCTGAGTTCCCGGGAGGGGAAGGTGTAGTGAATTCTTATGATTTTATGTTGCCTTGGCATCCACTTTGAGCACAAATTTAACTTTCTCATTCCGGAAGCAGAGCCCAGTCGCCCTTGACACAGTTTCCAGTTGTACACCACACCCAACGGCTCGGGCTGGTGGCCAGAGATAAGAACTTAGAGGCATCTCTCCATCCCGGCAGACTGGACTCCCCAATTTCCCGTGGCTTTCTTTAAATGGACCATTCAGGCATTTGCCTGCAAACTTAGAGTGACTCACATCCTACATCCTTAAATGTGCTGCTGCTTGTCTCACCCTCTCTCTGCCTGACTCTTCATTCCTGCCTCGTGTGACCCGGGGAAGGAGGTCACAATAAGTAATAAATCTTTGAACTTTTTTCCCACTGTGGTGGAGTATTGAATTTGTGCCTTCCATCTGAAGGACCAGGGGCTGCCCCAGGCTGGGTTTTCTCCAGTGATACAGAGGGCTAGGGTGGGGGACATAGGACAGGCTCCCAGTGCCAGAGCGATGGTCGGGCAGGCATAAACTGGACACAGGTTAGACAGCAGCCACAAGGGCATCTGCCAGTACAAACAAGTTTCCTGTGTGAGGGACTCCCTGTCTCGGGTTGGACAGCCAGGAATTAGGCTGTCCACCAGATAAAAGAAGTACCCTGTGAATACCCACACCCAGCTCCTCTTCATCTCCCCTTAGGGGAGGGTTGCTAGCCTCTCTGGGACTGGAGCCTCAATTTAGCTGGGGGCTCTCAAAACAGAAGAAATGAATTAAGATCCTACAGTGAATTAGTGGGCTGGGACACACATCCATCCCTTCTGCGTCCCCTGTGGGCCTCTGTCTACCACACCACATTGCTTCCCTGCCTCTGTCTGAAAGATAACTTCACTCAAAACTCTCTTTTTAACCCTGGAGTTGTATCTTTCCAAGAGACAGAAGGAGACGTATACTATTTAATACCCTTTGTGGTTTCAGTCTTGGTCTAAAGTTTTCTTTTTGCCCAAGTGTTTGGATGGACGAAATACTGTATTATAGAGAGTTGTTTTCTTCCTGAAGCCCAAGAGAAACTGTTCAGTCTGAACTACTGTATAAGAAGATGGACAACACGTTCTCAAGGGGAAAGGTGTCTGTGTCCACATACTGGAATTTAGCCACCTTGACTGATATGGTGGTGTTGACCTGCAGGTAATCCAAAAGGAATTGAGAGAGATTCTGGTATATGTTTTTGGTTTGCACTTCAGACTCGCACACTGTCACCACGGCCTGTTTTTTGGCCTCATTGTTGATGAGAAGCTCCAACTTCAGGTCGATGGAATGATTTGGGCATTGCACGAGAAATTGCAGTTGACAAATGATGAAGTACCAACCGGGGAACTGGATCACCAGATCCCCGTCCTGATATCTGACTCCATGGATAATGCCATCTTTGTTCCAGGACAACTTTGTTTGGTTTAGATGCTTTGATACTGGGAAGAGAAGTGTACAAACAGAATTATTGAGCAAATTGAAGGTACAGATTGGAAAACGTTAAGTCTTTATGCCAAGTTCCCTATTCAAGACCTGTGTTTTCTATAACGTTGCCTGCCGTTCTAACCATCTGAATATTGTCCATGTTACTCCTTCTAGGGTCTACTTATTATTCAAGGCACATATACAAAGCCACCTCTCTTCCTTTTCTCTAATGCTCAAAGCTGGAGGGTCAGAACACACATAGTACTGTACTTTTACCTCTTTTAGAATGGTTTTCCACTTAATTATTATGATATTATATTCATATATTATTATTATAATTATCTTTCCATTTTTAGACTATAAAAGCTCCTGTACTATATTCTCAACAAGGTCTGGACTATCATCTTCATTTATCATGAATGAGCCTTTGGTGGGGACCACTGTTTTGTAGGCATTGCAGAATGTATCAGAGATAAGACATTCAATAATATTGTTCAATTAATAGCCAATTTAGGTATCAAGATATCCAGGAGAACCTTCATTAACTTTCACATTAAAATGTAACCTCTGTTCATTCTCTGAATTTTTGAATGTCTCTTTTCTTTAAAAGGGCAGCCAAACATAATTGTGTAGGATCCTCACATGCACATTAAGGAACTCTCGCTATTTGGGATTTATAGAAAAGCAGAGAATTAGCAGACCCTCTCAGCCTACAGGCTCATGTCAGAGCCAAGTCTCTGGGTCCACAAGTGAAGATCAGCACTGCCTGGGAAGGCTGCCTCCAGAGCCCGGAAGTCGGCATGCTAGTTTTAATCACTTCCATGCTTTCCCTTTAAGCCTTGTTGCAATTCAATTGAAGAGTGAAAACTAATCTAACTGCAAAATTGAATTTTTAAAATGAGCAGAATGGCTATTTGGAGAATCCTGCCCATCTCTATCTCATTCTTTTGCCGTGTAAGTGCCTCTTATTGTTTCATTTATAAGGGACCTCTTACCTGAAGCATACTGCAATATGCAAATAGACCCTCTGCCAACATGTTCATTAAGCTGTCAATCTGGGAACAAGGCAATTTCGTGGTTCCCTTCTGAATAACTTCATAGAAGCAGAGATCAAGAGCCTACCTCCCTTGCATTAGGAAAAGGACTAAGCACTTGGCTGAAACTGGTAGATAGTTGAATGGGAAGAGGTGGTAATATTGGCAATGGTGGGAACACAAATGCCCTCAGAGGCCAGGTAGGCAGCTAGAGGGGTGAATGGGGCTGAGGAAAGAGGGGCCTTGTGGCTTTGAAGGGTATCACTCTCTTCTCTCCCCTCTAAGGCATACAAATTCAAATTATGAAAAATGTCCTTACAGGCTAAACAGAATACATCTGCGGGTCACCTTTGGCTACGGGTCTCTGATTGTGACCCCTGGTGTAGAAGTTGCTGAAAGGTCACAAGAAGTAGCCCTTATGTGTTTAGGTTTCCCGGATTCAGTTACTGACCTTGGAGGTAGGCCCATGACTTCTTGAATGGAGCCCTTTTCAGGATACATAAGAGGTCCTCTGAGCAATTTCCTAAATGTAAGGAGATTACACGTTAAATGTCTTCTGCTGTTCTGCCAACTGGAGACACCAGATCTTTATCCATGACTTTTGCTGAAGGCAATTACCATTCTGCTTCTATTTTGAGAATAAAAGCAAACCTCTTTCTCATTTTGCCTCAGGTATATTAGGATTCTAACTTTTTTAAAATTTATTTTTTATTGATTGCTTCCACTTAGGCTTTTATAGAAGACTGTGGCAGTCAGGAAGAAAACAAATGTGACCTGAGTTCCTATAATGTGCCAGCTGCCATTCTTGTCACGTCACTTAATCTTTGCAGCAACTCCATGAGAGAGGTATTATTAAGTCCCTTTACAGATGAGAAAGAACCTGGGGACAAGACAGGTTAAATACATTGTCCCATGTCACTCAGCCAGGCCGTGGTAGTCAGCGTGATAATATTGACAGCAACTATTGCTATCCTACCTGCTGTGCACCAGATACTAGTCTGTGTTCTCTTACCTATATCAGCTAATCTGGTCCTCAGACTAACCCTGTGGGGTTAACCCTGATGCCTAGAGATGCCAGTACCATCACTCAAGGTCAAGCAAGTTTCTGGAAATGCTGGGGTTGCCTGTCTGTCTGATTTCAGAGGCCAGGTTTGCTCCTCTAGGCTATTTTGCTAGACAACGAGATAAAAACATCTTTGTGCTCAATTTTAAGAGGACATGAGATTAAAGATATCTTAGCAGGAGGCCTACTATCTGGAGCTTCCTTGGCAGCAGCAAACACATTTATGTCGTCATTAGGGTATCCAAGAAATAAAAGTATTTTTCATATATTCACCGGTGTTGGTGACTTAGCTTTTTCTTATTATAGAAACCATTCTGTATGCAAAGAACCAAGGTGTACATTTCCTGCAATAACTCATGAATTCAACTTATTTGCACCAAATACCTTCTCTTCTTTGAGCCTTGGTTTCCCTATCTGTAGAACTGGGAGATCTCTGACCTCACATGGACATTTTTCCAGTGATGTTACTAGAGATGACCATTCAGTCCACCATGAGAGACCAGGCAGCCATCGGTCCCTTCAGTGGAGTGCCCACACCCTGGCGTATTTGCTCACTGCATCTTCAAGTAAGATCTGCTGGGCTCACAACCTTCCCCATTGCCCTCTCTGCCCAGGCCTGAGAAAGTCCTTCTGGCCATCGTCACAGCTCCACCGGGGAGCCTTGGAGTGGTTGAAAGTTAAGTGAAGAGTTCCCTCTGCTGTCTGAACAAGCTCACTACGAGAGGTACCCCCAGCAGAAGCCCGGCAGAGTTTTCATTCTCATCTGCTCTCATCTGCAAAGAGGTTCTGGTCCAAAGCTCCCCCTGGTGGCGAGGGCTGGAGGGCCAGCTGCCATTCTCTTGAGCACATCCTCACTCATCCTCCAAATGGGGTTGTGGTCCTGCCTGCTGCAGCCCACGGCTCACACTCTTAGGGTGTGCAGAGTCAGAAGCACAGCACTGAGGGTTGCTTTTGCCCCTAATGGACTGTGACTACCATCAAGGTGGCCTCCTGGCCCAACCTCTTTGAATGGACTGTAGAACATCAAGTCCTGGAGACAGATCTGGCTGGCTCTCTTTCCCAAGCCCTGTCTGACTTCCTCTGCCTGCAGGACCAGGTCCAAGCTGCTCAGCAAGGCATCCATGGTTGCTTGCATTCTGACACCTACTGAACTCTCTGGTCTCATACCTTCCTTCCCTCCCCCACTTTCCCTCTATGTCCCAATAATAATAATAATAGAAGTAGCAGTGAAACTAATATTAATATCTAATATATGTCAAGTGATGGCTATTTTCTAGGTACTCTAAGCATGTTTCATGCATTATTTTACTTAATTCTCACAACCACCCCCTTAGAGAGGTACTATAATTATTTCTGTCTTGTACTTAAGGAAACTGAAGCTTTAAAACATGAAGTGACTTGATTGCATTCACAGAGCTAGTCAGTGGGGATTGTTGATCATGCTACTGGAGTTTGGGGCTGTGGTGTCCCCACACACCATGGTGATTTGTCATTCCACCTCAGCACCTGCTGTTCCCTCTACCTGGGATCCATAGGCTGGCGGTCATCTCTTCCAGGACACCTGTGACCCTTCTCTTTGTTTATTCACCTTCTCCATTAGACTATGAAGCCACAGGGCAGAGACTACTATTTATACACCCCCACTGCCCAGGCCAGAAGATGCTCTGTATGTGTCTGTTGAATTGAATCATCTGGTCCCTCTCTCCTATTTCCCTCTGCGGATACCAGGGCAATACTTAGGGCATGGGCGAGGTGAATGGGGATGCTTGGCTTGTCTTTTGCCTCAGGGCTGGAATAACACAGGGCTCTTTCTCCCATGGCAGGTCAGGTTAGATTAGATGGGAAGATAAGACTTATGCCATGGGCTGAGTCCAGTGCATCACACGGAGAACAGGCTCTGCCCATTGGCCGGAAGCCCCTCACACCATGCCTCTTGCTGCCGCACCTACAGAAGGTGCGCTTCTGTAAACAGGTGGCTGTCGAAGTGCAAGCCCAGGCTTGCCTCTCACACATGCAGGTTCTTTTGTTGTTTTTCCCCTTTGGTCTTCACATGTTTAGTGGGGTGACCTCAGCTGTAATTCTGAGAAACCCGAGGATGGAAAAAAAAACACAACTTATTTTGAATCATTTGCGTTTCCTGAAGTCAAATGGCATGGCATTTTAGTTTTTCTTAAAGAATCTTTAAGATGGTTTTATGCTAAAGAGAAAACACAGGTAGCACCTTTTAAGAAGGACATTGCCAGAGACAGTTCGGAGAAGGGCTGAGAGCAGAACGGTGCAGGAGCTATTGAGGGGATGGGCTGTTGAACTTGGAGAAGACCCCAGAGGAGGGCACAAGCTCTGTCCTTTAACTTTGGGCCAGGCTGTCAGCAGGAAGTCAGTGCAGCCTGCTCTGTGGGGCCAGGCACTAAGGTTCGCGTGGCAGTGGAAGGAGATGAAGCCCTCAGGTAACGCCTAACACTGCTGTCATCCCCATTTTTCAGGTGCAGCAATAGAATGACCTACCTACAGTAAGGACACCCAAGTCTCAGTGTAAGTCACAGAGCTGGCGGCTCAAACATCTGACCAGTCTGTGCTGCTCACACATGGAGTAGGCTGCTTTAGAAGTCATGAGGCTCTCATCAAGAGCTAGATGAACATTTCATGGGTCATCAGCCATGTGGCTTGGGTCTCCCCATCATCCTGTGAGTCTACGATATAACTTTCATTTTTGCTTGTGAAGATAGAAAATGACTTATAAATAGATGGTGTCACATGCAGCAGAAATCCTGCAATGTCCCTGGAATTTTGAAGGCTGGGAGCATAATGTTCCTATTTCATCCATTTTTCAGTTGAATGTGATGTCTGGAGGGGTTTAGTTTGAAGAACAGAACACCAGGGTGGGGGAAATGAGACTGTCTGCAAGTCGTGGCACAGTTGATGGCTGGGAGTTCGAATCTGGGGATTTCCCCTCTCTGGGCTCTCGTGTCCCTATCTAGATGAAGAGCAGTGTGGATGTCATGATCTAGAAGGGTCTTTCTAGCCTATTCTAGCAGGCTGTGCAGACTCAGCTGTCAACTGCCTGACCTGCTCGGGGAGCTGGGGGAGTAAGTCCCAGCTCCAACTGTCTGTCTTTGTGGGCACGTTGCTTTACCCGAGCTAGGAGACTGTGTCATTACACATTCAGATTTCCAGACACATGCAGTGGTAGAGTAGAATATTTTAGCTCCAGGCACGATCTAAGTTATGAATAGTCTGGTTCTGAAAGAATTTGCATGGTTTTTAGGAATGGAAGTTCCCTGAGAGATCACCTGGTTCAGGTTTGGTAAACACATAACTCATGTGCTCCCCAGTGTTACCCCTAAGGCAGGCTGCTCCTAGGTCACCCCGTGAGTTAGTGGCAGAGGCAGGACCAGAAGGAGCCCAGGGCTCCATACTGCTGCTGTGGGGCATTCTATCTTTCAGACAACTCAAACACTCCATAAATTCCTCTGAGGTCCGAAGCCTTCATATGCATGAGGTTTGTAAATTGTCTTCCCAAGCTTTAGCCTCTTCTTAAAGGATCATGGACCTGTCTTCGGCTTTGTTTGGAAGGCTGAAGAGTAAGATGTGCCAGTGAAGCAGGTGCACAGAGGAGAGAGAGGGAGAAAGAGAGATTGCCCAAGGTGGTTGAAAGGACTATGTTCTGCAAGGTCAGGATTATAGCAACCTTAAGACTAGCCCTCACTTTGAGATTTCAGAAAGCTGGACTGAAAGGGCCATTAGATGCCATGTGAACAGAGATCCTGATTGTCAATGGGAAAACAGAACCCAGAGAGACTGGGATTCTGGTTCCACATCCCACAGGAGATAAGCGGCAGAGCTGAGTTCAGAATGCAGGGCTCCTGACTCCTAATCCAAGGCCCTGTCCCTGGCTTTTAGTCTTCCCATGGAGCAGGGAGGGTTAAATGCAGGAAGAAGTGGGTTTGCAGCCACCGCAGACAGAGACAGCTGGAGGTGCTGGGAAAACAAGCACTAATGAGCCTCCGGGATCTGTCTTGTGGGAGGAAGCCAGCAGATGACTTCAGCCCTTGTGCTGAGTTCTGCCAAGTCACAAGTCAGGGGCAAATGGGCTTTCGTAAAGATGCAACAATGCTCAAGGCGGCTCCACCATGGCAAAACAAACCACGCTGATCATTCCTGCCAGATGGTATGTGGTTTGAGTGCCAGATAACCTTCCAGTTCTATAGCACCTTTTATATAAGAACAAGGCAGACACAAGGCATCTCAAAAAGAGCACCTGGGCTTGGTCAAGGCTTTTAACTTTGGACCTGTCACTTCCCCTTACTAAGCCTCAGTTACTCCATCTGCAGAGTGAGAGTTGTAACCATCAACCCAAAGGTATGGATGTTGTGAAGATGCAATGAGATCATGGGTGTCCAGTGACCAGCACGTGGCTAGAAGAGACATTCAGCAAATGGTAGTTTCTCTCTCCCTTAATCTTGTTTTTTGTTATTATAGTGGCACAGTTTAGCAATGCCACTTAGCAGAGTGAATTGGCAGATGACATGCTCATTAAAATGAAGCTCATGACATTATCTGATGGATTGGAGTTTTTTAATTATGTACCTAAGTGTTTGAGGCCATCTGATACTTCCAGGAAAGTATGTAGGCTCCTCTTCTCAACTGTTGAAAACACTTAAATCCTTCTAAGATAGAGAGGGATTACCCTGATGACTGTGCGTCTGCCATGTCCTGGAGTCTTCCTTTCATGCCCCTGGGAAAATATCCAGGGGTGCCCTGACAGCGACATTTAGAGGAGAGTCTCTCCCTTCTCAGTAGAACTTGGAACCAAGTTGAATCCTTAACTTGAGTAAGGGTCATTTCAACTGGCTTCAACTTGACCATTTCTTTGATGCCACCAGGCCAACTGGTGATGGAGAAATGAACTGCAGGATGAGTCATTTGTTAAACAAAGGACAAGATGACCCTGGACTTACATTTGGGGAATACCTGTCCTGGCATGCTTAGTGTTAAGCACATAGAAAATGATCAGTAAATACAAATTGAGATCAAGTTGGAATTCATTTAAATCCCATGAAGTTTCCTTGGGATTTGGGGTCTTTCCAATCCTGACTTGTTGCAATATATCTGCAACAGGCAGTCAACCTCTCTGTCTCTATGGGTATTTCCTTGGAAT
>CAUYPO010093545.1:0-19066 GCA_963574435.1 Cheirogaleus major | reverse complement strand
TTTACGAAGAGACCTGCCACGCATATTATCAGACGCAGATTTGGGGGGAGCTGGTAACATACAAAGGAGGGTACATGACACCTATTTGAAAGAATTGAGAATACTTTTACTAATGAGTCTAGGAGTGGCTTCACCATTGAAGTTTTAAATTGGTTTTTACTTTCTTTGTCTTCTTCCAAATGATCTCGTACAAGTCTAGTCAGTAACTAACTTATTAACGATTTGCTTTATGCAATAGAAAGCTTTTGCTACTTTGTCTGTGACGCCTGTAAAACGATCAGTCTCTGCTGCCGGTGCGTAGATTGCTAAACCTTGGGACTTAACTGCTCTTCTTCTGAAAACTCATATTGATAATTTCTTTTGACTTTGCACACGATTCAACAAATAAATTTTGGGATTCTGCCATGTACAGGGCACAGCGCTAGGTCCAGGGGAAACAGACTGAAATCGAAGGGAAGACGGACGTACACAAAATATGGTCGGATGCCACGTGGTTAGCAAAGTCCCCGGAAGCAGTCCGCGGGTCAGAGGTCTGCATGCGCACGACTCTAAGTAAGGGAGGGGTCTGTCTGTAGACCTGGTTCTAGCTGAAGCTCTGCCACCAGCTATTTCGTGGTTCCAGGTCAGCAACTTTCCTTCTCCAGATCTTAACTGCAGAATTCTGGGTTGCCAAGGTCTACTCTTAGCAAGGGCAACAGTGGCATCAGCAAGAACAGCAGCAGGCAATGTTTTTCCTGCTCTATGCCAGGCACTGGGCTAGGTGCTCAGAGACTTCCTCCCACCCCAGCACAACCCCCTGTGATGGGCACTCTAGAGGTGAGGATTCTGTGATCAGAATCTCCCTTTGAAACTTCAACCTCTGCCACTGGTCACGGGAAAGTATGAAAGGAGGCGGTCGCACCCCTGTGCTGAGAAGGGGGTTCTGCTCTCAGCCTGAAGCAGAAGGCAAGGAGGAGGAAAAGGGGTTGAGGAAACAGGATGATTTTCTATTCTTTCTCTGCCGATCCTTCCGTGTCTTTATGGTTTCATCTAGTCTCAGGACATAGGCATTCTTTCAAATGAAAGCACACAATTATATTTCACTGTAAATTCCTCTATCAATTAGGTCAAATATTAAATACCTGATTCTGTATGTGTATGTCTAATGACATGCTCTTGTGTATATGCTGCTAAATTCATGCGAGCATATATGTGTAAATACAAACATGTTTATCCTGATTCCCTTTGCCTCGTCCTAATGTCTTAAGTCCTTGATAAATACGCCTGCCTCACGCCGCTGCGCCCTTGGATGTGCAGTAAGAGGGCTTAAACGCAGAACAGCTGCCTACTGACAGCAGAACACTAATTATATTTGCTCAGCCTTTGCTTATGAAGAGATAGCCGCAATAAAAACATTTAGCCCTTTGAAAACTTTGATTAATGACAGGTACTATTTTGGCTGAAGTTAAATATATCTGACTTCCAAATTTTATATTATTCCAGAAAGGGAAAATAGACAAATCGAAGCACGTGAATTCACAACCAATGCATAAGGCAGTTTTGCTCAATAAAGACCCCCCGGCCAGAGGGGCAGAGATTCAGAGCACAAAAGGAAAAGCTTTGAATTACAGCAGAAAATATTTGTTTTTGGCTCTCTGGTTGCCAGCCCCTTTCATTTAAAAATATTGACTTGCACCTGCTTGACTGGATGGAGAAACGGGACAGTTGCGGATGAAAATGAAGTAATTAAAAAGAGTGCGAAACCGTAAAAGAAAAAAGTCATCAGAATAAATAAAAAAATTCATAAAGACAGTGCCTGTCTTCATTCCTCTCATCTGTACCCTCAGAGGATGTTTATGTGACAGACCATTTCCAAGCAGTGGCTAAACTCGTTGTATGTCAACAATGGAGACTCAGACAGCCCGGGCCGGCGCCCGCATCTCTGAAGCGGGATGACTGTGCTCAAAGAGCAGCTGCAAGCAGGGCGAGGCTCTGGCCGGGCGAGATAACTGGCAGGCCCGCTGCGAGCAGACTCCAGATCTCTTTATTTGCCAGTTCATGAATTATGGATGCCCGATGCATGCACTTTATACGTCGAGGTGATATTATCATACCAATAAACATGGAGCTAGCCGAGCTACCAGAACTGCTGCAGATAATTACGGTATTTGTTCCGAAGACAGTCAACACTGCAGACAGGTTTTGTTGCTGTTTGGTTTTTAAAACTTGTTATCTCTGACATCGAACCCGGGATCTCGGCCCCCCACCCGCCCTGCTCCGTGCCCCAGAGCATTTAGTTTTGCTTCAATCCAATCTGATGTGTCCAGGGGACTCGAAAGTGATCCCACTTCCCAGACGGCAGTCGGACGAGCAGCGCTCAGCAGGGTCCTTAGACAACGGTGGGCTGTTTTACACGCTCACAAATGATGGTGAAGCAATGTCACGTTGACTTTTCATTGTCACATGGAGCCCCTTGCTCTAGAAATTATGAGTGATACAGCTCATGACAGACATTTGTAGTAAGAGAAACCATCTCAATCATATCAAAAGAAAAAAGAACAAAAAGAAAAAAAAAAAAGAAAGAAAAGGAAAGGGCCTCTGTAAATGGTGCCGAAATTCAGCTAGTACCTTTGGGTAATTGATTCACAAAAGCTGTAGGTTTTAGGAATTATCTGCATTTAAGTCACAGCATCACTTTTACGCCCCTTGCACATGAACCTGAGTGAAGTTTTTAGGTATTTCACACGATCCACAGAATTCAAAGTACGAAGGGAGGATCTTAGTTTCACTACTTTCGTGAGACGAGGCGAAGCTACAGGAAAAATGCTACTTGGACGGGTTGCTTCACTCGTCCCTGGACAGACAGAGCTGGAGTCCGGACGGGTCCCGGCTCCAGTTCCGGTTCTCGGCCCCAGTCCTGCAGCTCCCGGCATTGATGACTCTCAGACCGAAACGGCATCACCACGACGGGCCACACTGTGATTCTAGAACTTCTGCAATGATTTTCAGTCAAGGCAATTACGTTCTAATTCAATCTCTAATGACGTATTTATGTCTTATCCCTTCAACTATACTTGGAATTTAGGGACTTATTTTATAGAACTTTGTATCCCGCACAGGAAAACGTACAGTGACTTGTTCACAGTAAGTCGCCAGTTGATGGCTACTGATTAAATGAACGAGTAAACCCTGCTTGGATGGCACGCGTTCCTTGGGTAACTCCACATGTGGTGAAGTCATGTCGGGGGCGGTGGCACATTCTCTTGAAGTGCTTCAAAGTTGCCAGTTACCTGTTTTAGGGGTTAGCTTTGCTTTTTAAAACGTGCACAAGAGCACTGAAACCAAGTTTTGCAGTGAAGGTACAAGTTTTATGATTAGGTAACACTGTCAGCAATCAAGCACACTAAAAAGTACAGTTGTATACTCCCTATGAGGCCGGTGCAAAGAAACAACTTTGTAGGAGGAAATCTAAAACCTCCTGAGCAGTGCCCTCTGCATGGGATTGAGTGCTCGGCCTCTTGAGAAGGACAATATGGACTTGGGTGTACACATTACGGTGTGGGAAGAGATCTCGCTCCTTTCCATCATTGCACTGAGGATGGATTACACCTGAGCTCATCTCTGCTCTCAAATCCGATCAGACCTCGGCACAGGCAGGTCACATCAGCAAGCAGGAGACTTAAGCCCCTGGTCGGTCCTTGCTTGATTCTGCTTTCTTGTGGACCCTCAGTCTGCCCTGCTGAGGGTTCTGCCCATCCTTGTCCTCAGCTCCGAGCTCGTCCGTCCCCTGGGGGACAGCAGGTCTGAGCCCAGCGGGATCTGGGAGGGATTTGCCTGGCTGGGCGGCCCGGGACCCTGTGTCAGGTGAGGGCAGATGTGCGCCACCTGCTGGAGGGTAATGGTGATGACCCCTTGGCGGGATACTAAATCACGTGCTCCTCTTTTTGGGCTCAAGGATATAGAATAAGCAAATCACATCTTTTAAACAGAAGTAGTTCCTCACTCCGGCCTCTCTGAATCGGCCCACGTTTGGTTCCTCTCAATTGTGCCTGCTAAAAACCTCCCGTCTCCATGGTAGCGTCCTCAGCGCTGCCCCCAGCCCTGCCGCCCGAGGGTTTGCACACAGTTCTCACCACGGTTCTCTTCTGATCAGGACCTTCAGTTATTTCCGCTGTCCAGAGGATCAGGTTTAAACCCCTGGCATGAAACATGAGACCTGCGTGGACCTGAGCTTCTGTCGGTCCCTGGCACGCACCGGGGGCTCTCGAATGCTGGACTCCGCACTCTGCGGATGGGCGGTGCGGTTTCCTGCCTGTGTACCTGACCTCCCCTCTTCCTAGAAGGCTCTTCTCTCCCCACCTTCCTGCAAAACCCCTGCCTAGTCTCCAAGATTCAGTCTAAACAGCTTCTCTACGATGCTTTTCCGACCGTCCCTCCTTTGTGGCACCACCGTAGTAATGGTGTTGGCAACAAGTTACTAATCACGCCATTTTTATAATGTGCCACGTGCTCCAAGGGTCTTGCATATATTAACTTATTTATCCTCAAAATAGCCCTATGAGATAGGTAGAGTGCACCCCCATTGCACAGACGTGAACACCGAGGCACAGCAGCGCATGTGGTAGCGCCAGCACTTAAACCCAGGCCTTGTGGCCACAGTCTTCGTCCTCGACTGCTGTGCTCTATCTGGCCTCTCCGTGGGGTCACCCAGGTATGTCTGTTTCTTTGCCATAAAGCAGAGTAAACTTTGGCGCTTACTCTTGGCTGCAGCATTTGCTAGATCAGGTGGTTTGGGCAAGTGACTCTGACTAGCTGGCCCTTAGCCTCTTCGTCCGAGAGACGGGCAGCGCCACGGCGCACCTGCAGCATTCTGAGAATGCGCAGTAAGTCACATATTACACACAGGGTGCCTGGACTACGCCACGCCCTCCAGAACTCTCAGGGAGTGAGCCTGTTATACTTGTGTGCACTTGTGTTCTTACTTATATTTATTGCGATTGTTATTGCTGTTTAGTTGAGGAGCTATTAACATCCATTCGCTCTGTTGCCTGCGGCTCCCTGGGCAAATGGTCCCGTTGGTGCGACGGTTGGTTGGTGATGGTTAAGGGAAGATCCTTCAATAGAGAGAGACTAGAAACCCCAGCAACAGGAGAATCTTTTACAGAAATCCTGTTCCCGGTGAAAACTGCACTTGTTCTCTGACACCTGTTCTTGGTCCGGTGCCGCGGGCATTGCTGCTGTGGGGTCCTCCATCCCCTCGTCCCCAGGGACCCGCTGCACTGTTGTCCTCAGAACTGGCTCCACGTTCTGCAGGATGTTCATGATGCACACAACCTGCCCAGGTAGGTCACTTCCAAGGAAGCACCTGTGCTCTCCAAACGCACACTCGAGGTCTCTGATTGCTCAGCCTCGCTGGTCCTTAGGGCCCCGTGCCGCTCCCTCCCGTAGCCTGCCCGGCCTCTGCGTCCTGTCTCCACTCCGAGACGCCCAGCTGCCGTCCTCCTCTGTCTACGTGCTGCCTCTGTCTCGTCTCTCCAGCGAGATCATTAGGCGTTTGAGGCAGGGACACTCTAGCGGGCACCTTGCATAGAATCACACCCAAAACACCCGCTCGAACAAGCCAAACACACTTCTGCGCCATTACGTGGAGGCTCTTGGCATGACTGGTTTTTATCTCCTTCAAGGAGATAAAACCTCAACCTCTTTGCCCCCGAGGTCCTTTAATCTGCAAAACGAGGCAACAGGACTGGATCAGAGATCTTCAAAGCCAGTCCTGGGAGTCTCTTGAGAAGCCTCTATTTCCATACTGGGCTTCCCAGTAAATTTCCTTTTGAAACCCAGGCTCTGTGGCTTAAAACAAGTTTGAAAACATCTGGATTAGAGGGTCTTGAAACTTCTTTCTGCCCTAACGCTCTGTGAATCTAAAAACATTCCTGACACCCTCTAGCCGGAAGCTCTCCGTTCTCCAGATTACGTAATAATTGTTCTATTGCTCTGGTCACACTTGCTGTTTTCTCCTCGTACTGCTGTACTCATGGACAGGGATTGGCGCAGCCAACGAAACCAAGGCCCCTGAGGACCGCGGCCGCGTGGCAAATGGCGCTCTGACCAGTTTTCAAAATAAATGAACAAATTAAAACACATGTAAGATCTCTTGGGGGAATTGGAATATAAAATCTTACTTTGTTCTGGAATGGAAATGGTAAACAGTGAAGTGAGAAGAAACCAAGACGGATGTAGGACCTTCGGCAATCCCCGTTCTAGAAAACCTCACCCATACTGGGGAAAGAAGGAAGGAAATGGCCAGCGATGCTCCTGCAAACACAGGGCACGCCGCGTGCGTGGGAGCGTGTGGCGTGTGCTTGCGCACCTGCATGCTGTGCACAGCCGTGCCCGCACCGGCCCGGGACTCATCGCTAAAATTCAGCCTTTACGGTTTATTTTTGTTGTTGAAGATCTCTTCCTCCCAATTTCCTCCTCCTTTTTTGACACATCGGTGAGCAATTAAGAATAATTTAAACAAAATTAATGATGTATAACACCACAATGAAATATTTTAGAACACACACGTGAATGCTCTGTGGAGAGGAAGGAGAAATATAATTTGAACAGCCACACGAGTGACAATTTTAATTACTTTTCTCCTGCTTTAACGACTGTATTGTTAGAGAGCGGCAGAACAGCTGTTCCGTCACCAACACCAGCCTCCCCGCCGCCTGCCTTGGCCCCCCGCGGGCGGGACGTGGAGGCAGAGCCGTGCGCTGCGCAGGAAGACAGGGAGGAAACCAAGTCAGCCCGACGCATCGCTCCCCCGGCCGGGGGCTGGTCTTGGAAGCGAAGCCTGCTCACCGGAGAGCTGCTGGGAGCTGCTCCTGGTAATTAAATAGAAGTGGGACCCGGAGATTAGGTCCCGGGCCAGCTCTGGTGCATCAGAAATGAATTGAAGGTTTAGAAGCCTCAGGAGGAACATTCCAGAAGGTCACAGTATGCCTGAGGTGGTCATTACGCTGCTCACTGCTGGGACACAGACAGCTAAAATCACAGGGATCATTCCTGCCTTCGGCGGCAGCTTTCCTAAACAGGATGGCACTTCAGGGGCATGTTGGGTGAAGGGTCGTATTTATTACTTTTCACTGATGCCGAGACGCCACCAACTGTAAGATGGACCATGGATGTAATAAGATCTTACGGAGACTGCAAAAGCCACCCTGATTTCAGAAAAATTAAAACATGAGAAGTATGTCTCGGAAGCAAGGACGTGGTGTTTTGGGCCCCGTCTCAGGCAGCGGTTCTGCCTCCTCACTGCCCCCGAGTCGCCTAGGGACTTGCGAACGGGGAGGGCAGCAGGCATGCACCCAGGGTTTCTGGTTCCGTGGGTTTGGGGCAGGGCTTGAGAATCTGTGTCCCCAACAGAGTCCAGGCACCACACTCTGGGATCCACTGCTCCACGGCAACGAAAGCAAGGGCCCTGTCAGCCGGCCGCAAGTCGGAGAGGCACGTCAGGGACCGGGACTGGTCAGTTTCCGAGGGCTGTCCCGACAACGGCCCACAGGCTACAATTCCAGGCAGGAAGTACAGGACAGACGCCATCAGGTCAGGTCAGAACTCACTTTCCCAGGGCACACGCCCGGTGGCAGCGCTACAGGGACAATCTCGCTCAGCCCAGACGACGGGCTCCAAATCCCATCAGAGGGAAAGGCTCTCCCGGTCCTGGGCCCACGAATGATGATCGTTTCTGCAGTGAATACATTAAGCTTTGCTTCTTTGCTCTCAACATCACGATGCCACAGAAGCAGAATAACAGGGTCAGCAAAGCAGCACGCGCGAGTCTTCCCTCTTTAGCTCCCGCGCTTACGACCTCGCGACCCTGGCCTCCCAGCCGCGGTGGCTCCTCATGTGACTGTGGACGGCAGTGCTGTTAGTAAGAACTAAATGAAGTGATGCCCTTTGCAGCTCTCGGCCATTACTGCACCGATATTCACAGTGTGAAGTCTAGGGAGATAGGGACCCTTCCTCGCTGAACACCCAGGGGGCGACGCAGGGTGTCCGCCCACCCTGGTGGAGGGTCCCAGGCCAGGCTGGGTTCATCATCGAGTTGTTTTTTCTTCCTGTTTCTGTTCTGGAATGGCGCCGACTGTCTACCTCGGCAGTAAGGACTCTGAGGACAGACCTCTTTCTCAAGAGTTCTCTGCACAAAGGTGAGTGACACCCTCAGGGGTTCTGGGGTGGCCCCGGCCCCGCCCAGCTCGTCAGTGTCCAGTGCTGCCAACCATGAGGCCACCAGTGACTGTTTCTTATACCCGGAAAGGAAAAAAATTCTTTGTTCATGTGATCTTTTTGGTCCAAAAATGTCCTTTGTATCTAAGCAAATTAGTATTTCTTAAGCGGCCTCTTTTTTGTTTTGTTTTTGCAAGAAAGAGATTTTTTTTCTTTTTAAATTTCTACCCAGCTCTGATTCCATGCTCAGGAACCCTCAAGCAGAGGCCCCTGGGCCAGCGAGGATAAAGCTCCACCCTCCGAGTCTCACCGTCCTGCTTCCCAACTGTGGTTGCAAAGCCCCTGGGGGCGCTGGGCAGGGGAGCTCTCTTCCATGGGTGACCACAGATTGTTCTCACTTCGTCCTGGTGGTCTCCTCTTCCTCCTGGGTGGAGAGTCCTGTGGTCCCTTTCCTAAGGCGAGGGCTGAGGACAGAAAACGGCAGCTCTGCGCATGGAGGAGGGTACCCCTTCCCCGCCTGGGGGGACGGGTAACCTGGGCTTGGAGGCGACAGACACTGACTTGTCTAGGGTGCAGAATCCCAGAGGGGTTTCGTGACTACGGCCACGCCTGGGAAATTGGTTCCGCCCAGAATAACTGAAGTAAATGTCCGGTTCATCTACCGAAAGGATATTAAGACTGACCACAGGACGAAGGGACTCATACTTGCAACATGAACTGGGCAACGGTGGGTCCCCTTGGCTGGGGCATGAGTAACTGACTGCATTCCTCTCATGGGGCGCCACGTGGTGTGCTTTTTTAGGGTGTCGTTAAAACATAGACATATATATCGTGGGACTAAATTGCAAGTAGCAACTTTAACTGGCACCAAACTAAAACGAAACACAGTGAAGCCGTGGCTGACCTATATTCCCACGGAGCTGCAAGGCTGTTCCGTGCCTCTGATTCTTGGGCTGGGCCCTGCCCTTTGCTCAGAATGTGCTGGGTTTTTGTGCGGCAAACTTCCTTTTTTTTCAAGGTGCCACTTTGCTGGTGAAGCTTCCCCACAGACAGCCACACTGTTCTGGGGCTATGCAGTGGGAACGTCATTCACAGTTGTCTATGCTGCAACTTTTACGTACAACTACTTCCCACCATCTATGACTATCTTTCCAAACTGATTTTCTGCTATTTTTCTCCCAGCGCCTCCTCACTGGACCCCCGCGGCCCACTCCAGCGCCTGCACAGAGCAGGTCCCGCTGCCTGGCCTGGCTCCTGCTCTGCCGGGCCTTGGAACTCGAGGTAGTTGGCGGCTGAGTGAGGCCTCAAGGAGGCAGCTGCAGACAAGCTCGTGGGCGGAGAGCGGCGGGACCGATTGGGCAGCCGGGAAAGAGCAGCAGCAAAGGCAGACTTTCAAGATGGGAAAGCCAGAGACAGGAAGAGTGGTGAAAGGCACAGCAGGAAGCCTTTTAAAAAATCATCAAGATAACTTAATACCACTCAGGAAATACTTCCAAAGCTGATGTGAATCAGAGAATCTTAAACGAAGGGCCGAGTTCTAACAGCCTAAAACAGGCGTCCTCAAACTACGGCCCTCGGGCCACATGCCGCCCGCCTAGGACATTTATCCGGCCCGGCGGGTGTTTTTGCCGCCGCTGCCTGTCCTGCTTAGCAGCCGACTCGTCCCGGGCCCACAGCACGCACTCTCCGACGGTCTGAGGGACAGTGACCTGGCCCCCTGTTTAAGAAGTTTGAGGACCCCTGGCCTAAAAGATCTGGAAGGACCCGTAAGGTGGCGGGAACGACAGGACAAGAACACAAGGAGGGATGTGAGATTTGAGGAGCACACAGGTTGTGCTCTGGGGTACACTTGAGAGTTGTGGGAGAAGCTTCTGGAAGGCTGACATCAGATCACGCAGGGCCGCTGGGGCCACATAAGGAGCAGAGACTGCCGTGGTGGTGGGAAGGGCACAGCGGGGTTTCCAGGAGGACGGAGGAAGCACCCTGTCTGCAGCTCCTTTCACGACGACTCAGCTAGCTACAGGAGCCTCAAGGTTCCGGTTTGGAAAGCCCGACGCGGCTGCGTACGATGTCACCCAGACAGAGACTGCCCAACACAGGCAGCCTGCTGTCGGCCAGCGAGCCGATATTCTTGGAACGACTCTCAACTCGCTTGGAGATCGTGCCCCTTTCCTGCTGATACCTTTGTCTGTTTTTCTTACTGTATAGTATGTGGCAGATGCACTGGGTATTGCGGTAATATAAATGTAAATGTGAATAATAATTAGGCACTTACAAATATGGTTGTCTGCGTTCTTGATGATGACGTCACTTACAAAGACGTGAGACTGCATTCGATGTCCAGGGCAACAAATGTAAATAATTGAAAGTAGGGTTAGAAATCTGCCCCCCAAAAAATCTGAGGTACTTCGGCTATTGAGAACTGACTCTGAAACTGAAATGTCAGTGTGCCACTATTTTAAGATTTATGCCCATTATAAAATCGAGGTCTGTGTAACCTGTTCACTTGGAAGACAGGTCAGGCAGAGGTGTAACGTCTGCATGGATCAAACAGCCCGGGGGAAACAGTTTTCGGTTTTATCCATAAACTACCGTTATCACACTATAGCATGCTTATCTTCATAAAACTAACGCACTGCTTATTAGAACACGGACACATTTTATCTGGCCAGCTGTTTAATATATCCCATTGGAATACATTAGAGAAGTGTCTGGAAGATCTCCTTTAAGGTGGTGGCGTTAACATTCTAAGTGGTAATGTCAGTGGGTCAGCTCCAGCAAAGGGGGTGGAAAAACTTTAACAGCTTTTTTTCTTGTTTTCTTTCAACAATTTTTCTTTAGTACTTGTTATCTAGAAGCTCAGCTACTCCAGGACACAAAAAGGCCCAAATGCTACAAAAAGCCACGTGCCCCCCACCCCCCACATACCGGACGTCCAGACCTGCGCGAAGTCCGTGCAGACCAGAGCGCGAGCTCGTTACCCTTAAGTCGTGAGCGTATCATTCTAATACTAAAAACCACCCAGGTGAGAATTTCCTGTACATGTGAGGTATTAGAAAGCTCACAGGCCTCCTCCACCCCGTATCTAACTGCAAAACGCCTGCCTCTCCCTGTGCTCGGGGAGAAGGTGCCGCCGGAGCACAAGGTCTCCTTCTCCATCCTGTGGCCAAGAATGGAGACCCGGATGCTTGACCAATTGGATGCTCTTCCTTCGCTGCTGACATAAAGCAGGGAAGAAACATGGTTTTTTGGTAACAGTGAGAAGTAATGAAAGCTTAAAACACTTCTTGTCAACACAGCTTAAATGCTGAGAACTTAAGTCTGACACACGAGGTGGTTGCTTTGCGTTTCGGGCTCCCCACGCTCACGCCCGCGTTGTCTCGGTCGGTGTAGACTCGCTGCTGCAAGCTGTACAGCATGTGGCTTTAAGCACGTGTGTGGACTGCTGTATCACCCTTCGACAGCTGTCTAACACTAACTAGTACCTTCTTCTGGGAAAAAAAGCTAATGGAAGTGAAAGCAGACGTAACATTTGGCCAGATGTCTCTGCTCATTTTTCTTTGAATGTGACTATTTTAAGCACATGGATGATGTTACTTTATCTCCATTAAAAGAAAAAGCTCCTGGCCTTGTTAGCCCCATGTTTCCTGAAGAAAGCATTTTGGCAGGGGTTCTGGTCTTTTCTCTAATTTGCTTTCCAAATCTCTCCCTTTCCTGCTCTATTTTGGCTGTTTTGGTCACTGTTGGATAGCAGTGAGGGGGCGTACAGCTGTTGTTCCATGTTTGGGTACAACCTTGTCACGCTGCCTTCCTGCTTCCACCCCCGGGGGCTCTCAAGACGCCTTACAGTGCTGGTGCAGGATGGACATCCTCCTCCGCGTGAATCTCCGTTAGCGTGTAAGACGACCACCGCTGGGCGTCAGTTCAGGCATGGGATGACTGGGAAGGTGACAAGCAGCCTGGCTCAGGGGACCAAGATCACCAAGAGAAATGTAAACCAGGGAACATTTCCAGGCAGCGTGTTTTTAGTGTGATATATTGTCCAAGAACGTGCATAGCTAATTTAATTTCTAGAAGGAAAAACGTCTAGTATAGGAAGACAGGGACTTTCTCTAAAGCGAGTGAAGAATTATTCCTTTTCTCAACAACAACTTAGGACATCTTTTCTAGCCACAAAAATCTTTGTTTCTATGTCTAGGCATCAAATATTTATCAAACTCATACACCGTACACAGTGCAGAATGCACGGGATCGGAACCACTCTCCATGGATACGATGGGTCACAGCACATACCATTCTGGTAATTATTACGAGTTCACCTATGTGAAGCACGGGGTAAGCTCCTCACTGCAAGCCCCTTGTCGACCGATTCCTTTACGGTGCATCATTAGCACGTGAGTCTCCTGCGGCAGGAAGATGGAACCGCCACTGACTTCTACCCTCTCGCCCCAACGTGAGCTTGCCCCATACCTGCAGCTGTAACACTGGTGCTCACGAAACCCACAGATCTCATGGGAATAAATGTGCGGCCCTGCTGCGTTTTCCACCTCTTCCTTAAAGTAAATCCTCTGGATTCGCTCCTTTTGTTCCCTCTCCGCCGACTACGTGCCAGGCACACAGGACCTCAGGGACGTGCAGCTGTACCGACCAGAGCCCGGAAGAGAGCGGTGTTGCTGGAGGACACCAGCGCGGCAGTCAGGGAGAGGGGTGGTGGCGCTGGCCCTCCTGGTGACAGCCACGTGCTGTGGCTGTCACTTAACAGCCCTGTGCCTTGGTTTCCTCAACAGCGAAACAGTGAAAGTGAACAGTCACCGCAATACCTTCCGTGGTAACATCCTTCCTTCCTCACGTGGCCGAGGTCCACGCCAGTGACAGGCACTGGGGAAGCCAAAGTGCTTCCTGAACACCGGGAAAGGCTAACTTAACTTACAGGCAGCAGAATACGTGGCAAATGTCCCTTTGTCTTGGGAGACAAGGTATGTGTGATAAAGCGGGAGAGATTTATTAATGCGAACACTGTCTTACTCAGCGGTGCTGGAGAGCTAGGAAGGAATACAGGGTGATAGATTAAAAATGTTCTTCCAGACCAGCAGTGGACTGTGGCTTCCCGAGTGTCCGGGCTGAACCTTGAGACCGAACACGCCCACTTCTGTTCGGGCCCACTCGGGCTACCTGAGCTGTGGCTGCTTCATGATGACCCCGTGAGCAGCTTGTAGGTGGGGCCGAGAGGCAGGGAGAAGCCCTCCGTGGCAGCCCAGCACGCTGCTTCCAGCAGATGTCACACACTGCCACCTGCGGACCAGGTGTGGCCTGCAAACGTTTTTCCAATTTTATTTGGTAGCCAACATTTAGAAATCAGATTTTTATATGAAAACATGGATCTTGTACTTCTGTTGAAACACGGGACGATCCAGAAATCTAACGGTTTCTGAACGGCAACAACTGCTGGGGCTGAGTCACGGCAGGTGTCCTCAGAAACAGGACGTTCTCCCAGCACCCCAACCCCATCGCACTGAGTGACAGCGTGGCAGTGTGCAGTCTCGAGGTCCAGCCCGCACGCTGGGAACCCACGGTCCACCGCTGACCTGGGAGAACAGTTTCAGCCTACCTGTGTTTAATTCCAAGCCATTCAGCATAGTTGAGTAAGACCGTGTTCATATTAATCATATTACATTACATTTATAATACTATTATATTATGTATATACTATGTGCTGTGCATAATGCTATTACATTATGTACACACCACGTATTACATGTGATACTGTTATATGCACACTCTGCATTGTGTATAACACTAATACTCTATGCAATACATGTATGACGTTATATACACACTATGCAGTGTATATGATACTACTATCTTATGTATACCTATGCATTGTGTATGACACTATTACTTTGTGTATACACTATGCATTGTGTATGAGACTATTACGTTATGTATATACTATGCAGTGTATATGACAATACTATCTTATGTATACACTGTGCATTGTGTATGACACTATTACTTTGTGTATACACTATGCATTGTGTATGAGACTATTACGTTATGTATACACTGTGAAGTGTGTATGATACTACTATCTTATGTATACACTGTGCATTGTGTATGAGACTATTATGTTATGTATACAGTGTGAAGTGTATATGACACTACTATCTTACGTATACACTATGCACTATGACATTACACAAAGTGGGGCTCACTCGTTTCCATTTCCTTCCCGGCCCCGGGGAGCATCTGCGTTGGCTGATTTCCCTTGCACAGTTGGGAGTGGTGAAGGAGAAAGGCACCACTAGAGAGGCATCTGGTTTCCCTCATTCTCTTTCCTCTCCATTAGCATCAATAATTAAGTCTGGGATCAATTCTCTTTATGTCTTAGGAGCTAAAACAGAAGCTTCTCTCAGCAGTTGGCAAGCACTTCAACCTCCTGCAGTTCATCTTTACTAGGCATTAAGATGGTGTTCCCTGGTTAAGAAAAAAGAGTTGCCTATTTTTGAAATATCAGTGGAGCGGATGGACAGATATTTTACTGTTGACCAAAATATGCCGGCAGTGTTTGTGCAAGGTGAGGGTCCCTTCAGTTTGGTGGCGCTGCTGCCTTATCTAATATACAACTGAAAAACAAACTTTACCAATAACCTCTAAGAGGAAAAATGAAATTCACTTTAGGTGGTTGACAATGATCACGTTTTCAAAACAGGTAACTCAATAAAGTTTGTTTAACACCAATTTTTGACTTCATGGTCCAGTGGATTTTGGAGATTACCTGCCTGGAGGATGAGGGCTTGGCACACCCAACTTCAGTGTGTGCCCATGCCCTGTACGTGCAAGGAGATCATGCGATGACGGACAGAGCTCCTCGTGGCTTTTCTTTATAGTACTATGACATACGGCTCCCTGAGACTTACCACAGGCCCGGTACGTCCCTCTGCAGCAACAGAGAAGGCCCATGTAGAGTCCGCCAAAAAGGTCTATGTTCACTGGGAAAATTCACTCATACCTACATACTGTGCATAAATATATGATTTTAAATGGCACACTGCATTATTTTGATTGCTTTTAACCCTCTTTGCTTACAACATTACTGTTTAAAAAATTAAATCAGTGTTCATACTTCCACATCTTGTAAGCATGCTTTTACAAATGACGGCAGAAAACAATGCCTTAAAGAATGTTTTGGCAGCCCACAACACGCAGCGGAGGCTGTCATGGCACCGTAGAAATGGTACATGCATTAATTTACTTTCTAGGAAGTTCTAGGATATGATTATGACTTAAACGAGGTCCACACCGGCCCCAAAGTGTAGTATGCTAGTGTGGCTTTTATTCATTCACGCAAAACTATCTACTACCGAGGACGCACTAAACACCAGGTGTTGCTGTAGACGCCACAGAGCCGGCCCTGCCTGCGGGAGCTCGCGCCGTGAGGGGGACGGGCCAGACGCAGCGGCACGCAGGGGCAAAAGTGCTCTCGGAGCCCGGAGGAAGGAGGGAGAGAGGTTTATAGGGGTGGATTCTGGAGGCTGCAGAAGGCATTCAAGTGCTGAGGGGAAAGTAGAGAGCCGCACGGGCACAACAGCAACATTAGGGAGACTCCAGACGTTTATTCCTGCAGTGGCTTTTCAACAGAAGTGCTGCCGCAGTTCTGCAAAAGTTTGGTTTGAATTTCGTGAATGTTGAAGATGATTAATAAAAGGCTGTAACTTTTATGTACATCCCCTAATTCGTAATTTACACATTTCTGTATTCACCAAAAAGGTATTCTTGGCCCCTGTGAACTGAAAAGCACATGCTGTACCTTTGAACTGACAAAATATTTTAATGCTAGCAGAACACCTCTTTTATCTGTTTCCTTTAATTTCACTTCAAAACTGGTTGTGTTGCTAAAAGCGTTTGAAAGACTCTGAGGACTGGGGTGGTCACAGAGCGGGGTAGGTAGGGTGTGGCCGGCGGTGACAGCCTTGAACGCCAGGCTAGGCGTAGCTTTCCTGTCCGCCAGTCACGTGGTCAGCTGTTCCCCTCCGACCTGTCTGTCCGACCTGGCTCTTGTGGCAAAATGAATTTAAAGCGAAAGGAAGATAGAAATACACGGCAAAAATAAGCTTAAAACAAGTAGGTGAGAATATAAGAATGGTGTAAAAACAAGGATAAATCAGGAAGTTTAGAACGTAAAACGTGTGCTATAAAGCTCGACCCACACGGGCCGGGGCCGGCGCAGGTAGGGGTGGGACACACGGCCCATCTGGTCAAAACACACACTCGCGACGAGAAGCTCAGCTACACCTGGTGTTGGGACCAGAGAGGAAGGTACTCGCCGTGGGCCTCTACCGAGGACATCCTGAAGTACAGCAGAGAGAGCGTCCCCAACGCCAGCTGTAGGAACATCCTTTCGGTAAATAGAAGAAGCAGGTTTCACAGGACCTGTCCTTATGAAACCAGCCGGCAGGCCCACACCTCCCACCAGGCTCTGGAGCCAGCGACAGGCACACAGCACCCTCTGTCGGCCCTTTGAGAGGCTGGGAGTGTCACACCTCAGCTGCCGCGGAAGTGACGTTTCCCTGCCCACCCCTCAGCGGGTTCAGGCTGGGACGGGACACCACGGGCGGGCGGGGCGGCTCAGACCGCAAAGCGTCCTCTCTCCTGTTCTGGGGCTGGGAGCCCAAGAGCAAGTGCCATCGCGTCGGGCTCTGGCGGCGGCGTCTCCCGGGATGTCCCCACCTCTTCTTTAGGGGCACTGAGTCCATCATGGGGACTCCACCCTATGACCTCATCTGACCCTAAGTACCCCACAAAAGCCCCACCTCCAAATGCCATCACACTGGGGGTTTCAGCACATGCTTTTGGGGAGATGGCGTTCAGTCCACGCTGGGACTTGTGGCGCTGCGTTCTCACCTTCCTAGAATTTGTTGAAATTATTTTTCTAGCTTTTTTTTTTTCCTTAAAAATCACTCCTATTTTGGGAATCTTCACTTAACAACTGCATGACATTTTACCCAACAATGATTCACAATTTTTATGAAATTTATTGATTTCTCTGCTCATCATTACTTAAATTTCCGATGTCTGTCTTGCTTTTGGGCCACTTCCTTTTGGGTGCAATGTTTACCACGGCAGATGCACAAATGGTAAATTTTACATATGTCAATGCCCCCGAATTCCTTTCTCTGTCCTTTTTCTGTCCATCCTTAGTGGGTGCAGCACTGAAACTTAAAAACAACTTCCCTCCAGCAGCGTGGAACAGGCCTTGCCTCGTTGTTTCTTAGGGCTGTGGTTTTGAAGCTGAAAAGTCTAACGCTCACCTGATCTTGTAGGAAAATGGGCCAGTGACAAAAGGGCTTTTACTCCCCAGAGCAAGGATAGTAGGGACTCAAGGGATGGACAGATTCTAGAGGCATTATTCATTGGCCTGAATGTCGCTATTTATTTGTAATGGACATTTCAAGTCAAACCCCGCAGGACATGGCCTGACATCAGAAGGTCCCCCAGCGTCGACACGGCTGGCACTTGCCAGGGATGGCACAGCTGACACATGGGACAGTGAGAGGCTCCTTTTCCATGCGGCACTTGCTCAGCTGTCACTGGGGAGGAAGACGGCTCCAGCGGAGTGCTTTGCTTGCGGTCCGGTGGCATTTACTGAAGAGGGTAACATCATCCAACGTGTCCGTGTCACTCCCTGGTGACGCAGCCTGCCCCGAGAACCCTGCGGCTGCTCTTGGTACTCGCAGCCTCACAGGGAGCGGCTCCACGTGTCTGAGAGATGGAACGGATGTTCTTACCGACACACCAGCAATGCCCCAAGGAGCCTCAGACCTGGTTCTAAGCATTCATGTGGACAAATTCAGAATTAGAAAGGGCAGCCGAGGTTAAAGCCTTGGAAACTCAGTATAAGAGATGTCTGGAGAGTTAGGCAGCTTGTAGAGCCAAACCGTTGGTTTTCAAGTTTGCTGTTGTGAACTGATAGCACCCTGCATCTTTGAGGCTAATAATACATTTTTTTTTTGAGACAGAGTCTCACTTGTGTTGCCCGGGCTAGAGTGCCGTGGCGTCAGCCTAACTCACAGCAACCTCAGACTCCTGGACTCAAGCAACTCTTCTGCCTCAGCCTCCTGAGTAGCTGGCACTACAGGCACGCGCCACCATGCCCGGCTAGTTTTTTATATGTATTTTTAGTTGGCCAATTAATTTCTTTCTTTTTTTAATTTAAAAAAATTTTTTTTCTTTTTATCTCAGCATATTATGAGGGTACAAATTTTAAGGTTGTGTATAATGCTGTTGCCCACCCCCCCACAAGTCTGAGCTTCAAGTGTGACCATACCCCAGACGGTGCACATCTCACTCATTATGTATGTATATACCCGTCCCCTCCGCCCCACTCCCACCTTTCCAATACCCAATAAATGTAATTCCCATGTGTCCACTTAGGTGCTGATCAGTTAATACCAATTTGCTGGTGAGTATATGTGGTGCTTGTTTTTCCACTTTTGGGATACTTCACTTAGTAGTATGGGTTCCAGCTCTATCCAGGAAAATACAAGAGGAGCTATATCACCATTGTTTCTTAAAGCTGAATAGTACTTCATGGTATGCATATACCACATTTTATTAATCCACTCATGTATTGATAGGCACTTGGGTTGTTTCCACAGCTTTGCAACTGTGAATTGTGCTGCTATAAACATTTGAGTACAGATGTCTTTTCTGTAGATTGTCCTTTGTTCTTTTGGGTAGATGCCCAGTAGTGGGATTGCTGGATCAAATGGTAGATCTACTTGTATCGCTTTAAGGTATCTCCATATTGCTTTCCACAGAGGCTGAACTAGTTTGCAGTCCCACCAGCAGCGTAGGAGTGTTCCTGTCTCTC
>CAUYPO010093542.1:0-16935 GCA_963574435.1 Cheirogaleus major | reverse complement strand
GGGTCAAATGGTATTTCTATTTCTAGCTGCTTGAGGTATCTCCAAATTCTTTTCCACAAAGGTTGCACTAATTTGCAGTCCCACCAGCAGTGTATGAGAGTTCCTGTCTCTCCACATCCTCGCCAGCATTTGTTGTTTTGGAATTTCTTGATATAGGCCATTCTCACTGGGGTTAGGTGGTATCTCATTGTGGTTTTGATTTAAGGCACATAGTACAAATAGTCCATATGTTACTTGTTTCAATGTGGATTTCTATGCATGTCTATGGAACTTAGCAAGGAAAGGTTATGACCCCTAAAATTTATATTTGTAATTCAGGCTTTTAATCATACCCATAGTAAATGGAAAAATTCTCTTATATAACCAGATGTGTATAGCTAGCCTTAGGAAAGAAGCCATTCAAATTCATGTCAATGAAATTTGAACTCATAGAAGCAAAGTAGAATGTTGGTTACCAGGGGCTTGGGTGGAGTTAGGGAGAAGTTGGTCGAAGGATACAAAATTTCAATTAGATAAGAGAAACAAGTTCAAGAGATTTACTGTGCAATAGGGTGACTAGAGTTAATAAGAATGCATTCTTGAAAGTTGCTAAAAGAGTAGATTTCAAGTATTTTATCCATAAAAAAAATAAGTATGTGAGGTGATGCATACCATAATTCATTCTATTGGTCATTCCACAACGTATATATATTGTAAAATATCATGTTGTACATGATAAATATATATAATCTTTATCAATTACAGATAAATAAATATTTGTAAAAGATAAAAAAATTCATGTTCTACAGCAAGTGATCAAAGATAAAGTCAGAGTCAGTGATATACTAACCAAAAAAATTAATCACTTGAGGATGGTATTATAGAAAAGAAATAGAAATAAGTATTAAAGCCAATAAGAGACATAAGAATAGGCAAAATATATGGAAATAATCATTATATATTTAACACAAATACATATATAATAAAATTACATGATAAAAGTTAAATATATCTTAAAAGAAATGCTAGATTAAAATTCTTTAAAAAAGATCTTTAAAATTAGTTATGGTAAAATGGAGACTAAAAGTGAAAACTTAGTTGTGAAATAACAATAATCAATTCAATTCTGAGTTAAATTATATGAAGCTGTCATTCATATAGGTCAAATCAGTTAAAATTAGCAATTTCAAATGATTCAATCTAATATATTTGCAGAGCTAGTTTATTAGGTAATAATTCTAAAATGTGAAAAGTACTTTTAAAGAATCCAAAGTGAACGTAAAAGAAGATGACTACTCTCCAAATTACCATACAAGAAGAAAAAACAATTTATCAAGAAAAACATATAAAACATAGCATAAATCTAATTATAGCCATGCATGAAGAAATCATCTCAATTAAAGATATTTTTCATTATATAAATGTAATCCATTCCTGTCATGTGTTGGATAAACTTTTTGGCTAGGGGGAGTCTATGTTTCATTGTATAAATGATAAAAACAATCATGCCTTTGTAGTTCATCTAAAGCCCTAATTGATTTTTCCAAATATCATGAAACATTCTAAAAACTATATAACTGTCTATCAAGGATTTCTGCATAATATAGAACATTTAAAGATCAATTATATATTTTGCATCATTGATATGTTAGTATGTTTTAAATGGTAATATGTTCATTTGTGTGTCTGTGCAGTATACAGTGGCATGATACAGATTCATTGTAATGAACATGTACTCTAAGGTAACTAAACCAGGAAAATACATTAATATAGGGTAAATGAGGACAAAAAATAGTATACTTATGTTTTTATTGCATTTTTCTTAATATACTTTACCACTTCCAACTTTACGTGTTATGCATAGGCATTTTTAGTCCTCTTACGCTCACTTTCTTTATAATCTTTTCCATTCTCCTTAAAGACATTTTCTCCTAATATTGTGGGAAAGGTGACAATGAGACTGTACATGTTTAAATAATATAAGGATGACATGTTAACCTAAACTAAAGTGGGGGCAATTCAGTCATTCACAAATTCATAAAATCTCAGAGGTAGAAAAAAATTTGAAAGTTAAACAAGTCTCTCTTTTATTTTGGAGTGTTAAAACAATGCCTGAAATCGCAATAAAAATGGGCAGAGCTGAAGTTCAAACCCATGGTTTTCTCACCCACATCCCAGTACTCATAACTCTGGTAACATGAAAGACACTATATGAAACTATTGGCTCATCTAGATTTCTAAATGTTGGTGTTTTTGGAAGTTTAAAAGAACACTGAGAGTCAACTTTTATATTATGTCAATTGCATTTCTCTGGGCTAGAGCAATTGACTGCTATCAATAATTTAGTATTTGGATATCACAGATAATCAAAATATTTGCATTAACAGTTTTATGCATTATATGAAAGTGAACACATTTTTTAAAGGATTAGTTAAATGAAATAGTAAAACTTCACTTGATATAATTCAATCTCTCCTTGAGGCACTTTTAGATCTTGAAATAATTTCATGTCAATAGCATGAAATATTGGTTTATTTAATCAAGAGATGTGTGAAAACAGGCAGTTGACAGGAGGTATTTTGCATGAACATAAAATCATGTTTGCAGAGGATGTAGTTTAAAAATAACTACCTTTAAATGATCTTGCGTTAAAAATAAACTATTTTTCTAGAATGGAAGATATGAACTCTAGTACTTTATGTAAAAATAGTTCCAATTCATAAAAGTGGAATTATGTTAGTATTATGTTTTGTAATGAGTACTAAAAAGCTTAAACCCAAATTTTTGTCCACCTCTGGACAGCCTGACTTCAGGCACCAGTTAGTTTTACTTCTTAATACCTGTCCCAATTTCCTCCTCTACTTATTGCTATCTTGTACTGCATGCATTTTTACAAAGAACTTGAAATTCTTTCAAGAAAAAGGTAGAATGATAAATAGTCAAGAAAGCAGTAAAAATCATAAATGAATGCACATTTTCTTTGGTCTTTGTAAATTCAGAAATTAGTCTAGAGTTCTAAAGAAGTGATCCTATTCCGAATGGAATAAAACACACTGGTTTGGTCTTCCCAATGTTAGCATAATCGCATGCCATACAGACTAATAAGCTTAAATCCCATTTATTCTCCCAGAGAAATCTATTAAAATATGATTGGATATCTGATTAGCCAAAATGGTTATAATATAAATTATTGTAAATTTTTTTTAGAATATAGCTGAAATTTTACACATAAAAGTTTAATTGAATAGATTTAGATTTTCCTTGTATTATTCATAACAAGTAAATACCATCAATTTCATATAACTGGCTACTACATTCCATAGTCAAGAGTCCACATCGAATACAAATGAGCTTTATTGAACAATTCTATATGTCCACACTATATTTTTAAAGTATTAAAACAGCAATTCAAATTTTTTATAAAGAAAATGAAAACCCATTAAATAGACCAAGTTGGCAAGGAATTAACCACAGCAATGGACTTTCATTAATGTATAAAATTACTTATAATTCTAGCAAAGGTAAATTCAGTTTTATGATGACTCTAGTTTTATCCTGCTAATATCACATCTATGCATATATTCCTGTTAATATCAAAGTAAAAGCCAGAAATGATATGGAGAGAGATTTCATTATATTGAAGATTTGCCTTTGTTTAGCTTTGAAAAAATATCACCAAGTGCATTGTATCCTAAGGATGTTAGCCACTACCTATTTCCATAAATATATTTTTCCTTTTTATTCAAAGATGGTTGTCATCAACAATGGTTTTGTTTTCTTTAAATCAAATAGGTCAACATTAGTTTCCTTGTTCTTAGTGATATTGGCAGCTTGTATTCCCTAATAGGCACCCTGTATTTTCTCCAATTGGAAAAATTTATAAAAATAATGACAAAAATACTGGGTTAGAAGAGAAAATTTGTATTCTACTTTTCCAATTTTTTTATTAATTCTTAATGGCAGAAGCTGGTTTGTATGTCTGAAGGAATAGCTTTTCTAAAAGTTTTAAATAGATTAGGAAGGTTAAGAAATCAAATTTTAGGGTATTTTTATGTATGTTACATTTAAAAATCTCTTTGTGTACACATACAATCCTACAATTCCTAAACTTAACTTTTAAAAGTGCTCATTAATTATTATAAATTCCAGGTTTCCTTAGATTCTTTGCTTTTGAAGATACATCAACACCCAGGATATTCACCAACTTAACTCATGCTTTAAATAAAAATATAAATTTCTGGAAATGTTTTTCTAAATTTAAGTAATCCTTTAATATATTAATATTTAAAATGAGTGTTTTCAATTTTTATAGGTAGTCTCACTGTAGATGAAGGCAAATGAAAGTTTGCATGGTATTCTATTTACTGTAGGTAAATTGTGGTCATTATACACAGATGTTCTTGAATTCAGCTCCCTGGCCTGGGTAGGCCACCTGGCTCTACTGCTAACTAGCCTTGTGACCTTGAGAAAGTTACTTTTTTTGTCATTATATTTTTTCCAGAACTTGCAGTGTTGACATTGAGAAACTTACTTTACCTGTGCCTGTTTCTTGATCTATAAAATGGAAATAATAGTACCCACTTCTTGGTGTTGTTTTGAATATTCAACCAGATAATGCATGAAAGTACTTAGAATATTGCTTGGCACAAAGAACACATGTAAAAAATATTAGATATCATTATTTCATTTTATAGTATAGTATGCATTTATAGATAGTGTGCATTTTCATTTTTGCAGCTATAAGGTCTCTGTCAACTCTGTTGTAGCGTGAAAGCAGCTACAGATAATATATTAGCCAGTGGCTGTGCCCCAATAACTTTATATACAAAAGTGGGCATTAAGCCAGTTTTGACTCACACAGGCCAGTGCCTGGCATAGTCCACCAGTGCTTTAGACACTGCAAATGAAAACATGCAAGGCTCATCCATGCTGAGTAAAGAAAAATATTTTTCCCAATTAACTTTTTTCAGCAGTTATCTTTGAAGAATTTTCATGTAGGATGAGCACACAAAATATAGCCCAAATAAAGTAGATTTGTTTTCTTCAAAAACGATCATTTTGGAGACCATCTGTCATACGTGTTGTTTAATTGTTTTCATTCCTAACCCAAAGCATTCTGCTAGTCAATAAATATCTATTTACTAAAGCCTATTAGAGACTAATTATTTCATTCAAATAGATATTAGTAATAATGATAATATAGCACTACCCCTACCCAATCTGCAGTTTTCCTTTTTGTGGTTTCAGTTACCCACGACAGTAAGATATTTTGAGAGAGAGAGAGAGAGAGACAGAGAGGGGTAACATTCACCTAATATTTACTTATATTATATTGTTGGTATTGTTCTATTTTAATACTAGTTATTATTGTTAATATTGTTGTGCCTAATTTATAAATTAAGCTTTATCATAGGTATGTATGTATAGGAGAAAACATAGTATAATATATAGGGTTTTAGGTATCCATTAGGGGCTGCAGAATGTATCCCTTGCAAGTAAGGGGGACTAGCAACTTCTATTTAAGCATGTATTGAATGCTTACAACATTTCTGTTAAAGATGCTTAATCTTATAGTTGCTTTACATGTGCTGTCTCAAATTCTGATAATGCTTTAGGGAGATTGCTATAGAAAATTAACCCACAGTATCAGGATCAATGCTATTCAGAAAAAGTGTCATAGTTCAATGCCACATCTGTCTGGGATTCCTATTTCATCTTGCTGTCTTCTATCTGCATGGCACCCAATCCTCTCTGTCCCCTGAGGATTGAGTAGGGGCCTCTGCATTCAGATCAGACTAGAAACAGTGAATGGGTCTGAGGAAGTGGGTTAAAAAGAGCAAATTCACTCATCTTCATATCTGAGGATGTGACAAGGCACAATGAAACCAGCATTTCAGAGCTTATGTGCTCTGGGGTAGGGCTTCTATTAATTTTAGAATTAAATTATAAAAGTAAATTCATTAAATAATTTTAAATAATAACTTTAATAAATGGGATGCTGAATCACAACCAAATTTCTCACTTCCATTTGACCTGAAGGAGACATTATACATACTACAGTTGTCTGTAGGCTTTAATAGTAGACTGCTAGTCAGTCAGAAGTCATATTTCTTCTGTAGAACAGTCTTTTGCAGTTAACTACAAGCTGATTAACTCAGGCTGTTAATTATTTAGTGCCTGCTAGGTCTCATAATAAGCATGGTGGTGGAGGAAACACTCATAGTCACTTTAATATTTCAGCCATGTTCTTCCCTCTTGCTAAAACTTCCTTCTATCTTATTTTCCCATATCTTTCTTTTTGTTAAAAGTAGAGACAGGGTCTCACTCTGTAACCAAGGCTGGAGGTCATTAACGTGACCATAACTTACTTACTGTAACCTCGAATCCCTAGCTCAAGGGATCCTCCAACCTCAACCTTCCAAGCAGCTGAGACTACAGGCACATGCCACCCCACTTGGCTAATTTTTAAATTTTTTTGGAGAGATGGGGTCTCACTATGTTGCCCAGACTGGTCTCAAACTCTTGGCCACAAGCAGTCCTCCCAAAATGCTGGGATTACAGGCATGAGCCACTGTGCCCAGCCAATTTTTCCAATGTAATATTTCCACATACTTACTGAAGATATTTCCCTATACAGCTTTATTATTTCATATAAGTACTACTTGTTTGCCTGATGTATTACTTTTGTTGAACAATAAGTTTTTAGGGGGCTTTTGAGGGAATGGACCATATTGTCCTCATCTTTGCATCTCTCATGGCATCTCTCATACTAGCCATTGAGTATACTTTGAATAAGTGAATAAACTAGTATATCCATTGGCATTAATATATAGTGAATCAACTCTAATGGGGAGTAAAACTTCAAGGTGATAAAAATTAAAATCCAGTTCCCCAAACACCTATGTGTGTGCCCATGGACACACATGCATACTGATACACACACACACACTCACACACACATCTTTTAGCATAGCTATGGGACTCCGCTCCTCTCATCTCACAAACTTCTTTTAAGTTTGAGACATATAAAACAGGCCAAAAGAAAAATTTAAGAAAGCAAGTGTATCCCCCATTGCATGTCAAAAGACAAATGGAACAACTTGATCACCTTGGTTCTGATTCATGCTTACTTGGCCTGCAGTTCCAGACATGATTTTGTCAAAGGCTGTGAGCAATGATTAGCATTCACTGTTTTTCCCTTACTGTTTCTCAGTGTTCAAAATTGTTAAGTGGATAATAGAATTGGCACTGATAAATACTCATTGAACCTTTCAGGAGGAAAAAGACGTTGTGATAAATATAAGCAAATAGCACTGTGCTTTTTATTAAGTGTTATCATGGCCACGCTCTTTACTACATCAATGCTACAGATCATCAAAATATATGGACACTGCCTTCAAGGAGCATACTAAATTGGAAGAAATTGAGAGTGGAAACCCTGTCTTACTCATTTTTATGTCCCTAATCTAGCACAGTGCCTTGAACATAACAAGGGCCCAATAAATTTTGTTTGGGTTGAAATGGGAAAATCTATTAGATATCTAGTGTTCCAGAATTACCATACTCTGAAGGATAAGTTTATTTTCTTTAATAATTATGCCTAAGCTGAATGCTTACAAGGTAACAGGCACTCTCTAGAGTAGTTTATATAGGTTATCTTACAAGATTTTTCCATATGTTAATCCTCAAAATAACAGATGAGAAAAGCGAGGCATAGAGAAGGGAATTTGTCTATAATTATATACTTAATAAATGGTGGTGTGTGGATGTCAAATGAAGCAGCATCATTTCAGAGGCCATACTTTACTACACCTTACTCCCTTCCCCTAAAAATTTTATCATACAAAAAGAATTTTGTTTAATATTAAACAGTGTAAAATAAATGATTAAATTCATTGTACACAGAAGGATAGCATCATATGACTGTGTTACAGATGCATTAATCAAATCTGTCTTTAGAAATTTAACTAATATTTTTACATCAGATAAGAATTGATGATTTGATCTTAACCCTGATCTAGTATTTTATATAAACCATTTGTGGATTATATTAACCATATAACATATATTTTATCAAATCTTAATTGGTATGCTGACTATATGTCTTATACTATATGAGTTATTCATAAATATCTTTCATTTGAATGTATGCTAGATATTATAATTTTTTTCTACTTACTGAGTAAATATATGCATTTAAATATTTGAAAATAGTTAATAGAGTATACACACACACATACATATACACACATATATTTCAGTATCCTACAATTAGCATCCAATACTTCTATAAACCTAGAACTTGGGCGGGAATATAGCCTATATTAAATAACTAACTAAAATGCATTCAGTCAAAAGCCAGAGTTAAGCAAAGTACCTCTATATATATAGAGAGAGCCACATAAAATGAACATTCCAACCTGCTTCATATATATATATATATATATATATATATATGGATGTCACATATATATGGATGTCACACATAAGGATTTGGTACAAATGCCAATCACAGACTTTGAATAAGTTTGGGCATTTAGCAAGAAAAATGACATACTATGTCTTTTTTTAATTGAACAAAATTAAAAACTATGGTCAGATAAAAAATGATCTGTTTTCTTATCTTCAAAAAAATTACCCTTGTATTTCCAACACTGAAAGATTCTTTTTCCATTTGAAGATTAAAATAAAAATCCCATGTGGTTTATTTTCACTTTATCTTTCTTCTTCAAATATAACTTCAAACATGCTAAATGTTTAATGTAGACATTTTTCATGTTGGATGTATTTACTCTTTTAGATATAATAATCATTTTTCACACAATTGGAAACAAAATAAAATCTAAGATGTTCCAGAAACTTCCACTTTATCACTGACATCATAAAAAATAATTCTAAATTATATGCACATAGATTTCTATTTGTCATCTAAACCCATAATGTACTGTCTAAAAGTTAGAAAACATGTATGTTGTGAAGTCATTTAAACTTCAACTGCATGCCCAGTGGATATGAGATATGCTCATGAAATGGTGTGGGGTGGGCAAATACAATGAGACTTCCTTAGAAAAGTTTAAATGGAATACAAAATAATTCTTTAGAAGATAACTTTCAATGCTATAATACACAATCAAATCTTATGAATGTGAAGCCACCACAAAATGTGGTGGTCTATAGAATTAAATTTTAAGAAGCTTGCATACATAAAGGAGAAAACTAAAATAATATCAGACTCTGGGATGTATTCTACAATGTCTTCATTGAAACAGGGAACTGGCAGGTATTGCTTTGGGAATTGCCTTGTCCATTGCTTTGGGTATTTCTGCAGCATTGCCTGATTCTGGAAGTCACAAAACAAAGCTTCAAACTACCCTGAATAAAACAGGATGGAGACAGGGCAAGTTCCAACTGGTTAGAACCAAGATGGTGAAACACTGACCCTTCCATGAATATTCCGCCCCTTGTTTAGGTATAATTAAGCTGTTGCTTACACAGGAGGGCAACAGGAACCAGGGGGCCAGTTCTCTTCTGCAGGGAAAGCTTGCCTCTGCTCTGTCTATGCAGTAGACTTTCTATAGTTTCTGAATAAATCTTGCTTTCACTTTATACTGTTGGCTTGCTCCTGAATTCTTTCTTGTGTGAAGCCAAGGACCCACTTGGACTTCAAGTGGCTCACAGCATTGGGAGTCACTTTCCTGTTTCATTTGTTACGTGGTTTTTCATTTTGTGCTCGAAAATATCAAGTAAGAGGAAACTACTTGAGGCAAAATTGTCCATTTTCAAAAAACTCATGCTAAAAATATCTTCCTTATATTCAACACAAACCTATACTTATTTCAGCTTTGACCCCATTTTTCTTAATTCTTTCCCCCGGGACTGCACAGAACAAGATTTCTCTTTCATCTGGTGCCTCCAAGTTATCATAAAACTTTGTAATTCTCTCTAATTATGAACTTTTTTTGCTATTAGATGTTTCATACTGCTATATGTAGCCAAGTTCCCACTATCTTTTATTACGGTCAGCTTCTCTTCTTTACTGAGACATGAAAAACAGTAAACTATGCATGTCAGAATTATATGTGAAATTATCAAAAGACTGAGTAAATAATTAAGGGCTGCTTCCCAGAAATTAAAAAGGGGCTTCAATGATACCATATTTGTGTATTTATTTCACCACTTTCTTGGTTAAAAATTGTTAAAATGGTTACAATTTATGAAGAAAATTACCTCTAATGGAGTGTTGCTATATTGTAAATATGTGTTTGTTTTTAGTATATATTTCATACATATATAGTTAATTTTGTAATACAGACAATACAAATTATATGTTATATTTATTTTCCTTATAATCAAGATTCAGGGGTTAAAAAAACAAAAAGTCAAGTAGCCCAGCCATAAATGATTAATTCCTCTCTAGAAAATTCCTCTCAAATGCTTGTCCAGACTGACTGAACACTTCTAGTGACAAGCAGGCCAATACGTCCTCATGGCAATTGATTACGGCTTTGGACAAGCTAGATTTCATCTCAGTGTATGAAATCCTCTTGAGCTTTCCTTGTCTCTTCCCCATCCTATGTTCCTAGTTTTACTCTGCGTCTTCAGAAGCATTTTTCTTTCAATTTCTACATGATTGTCCTGCAAATTTTACAGACTCAAGTATTTAGTCTCTGAGACCACCAAGAACAGAAGTCAGTAGTACTTTCATTTAATTTGATTTTTTAAAGACCTATTGCATGCAAGGGGATGGCATAGTTACTCTCTGCAAAATAAAACTTTTTAAAACATGGTATTTCCCTTTAAAATTTATAATCTATTAGAAATAAAAGGACTTCTATGCAAATGATGTAATCAGTTTCTTGAGCATAAGGAGAAAGTGTGTGATATATGTCTGAAAGTTTCAGTACAGCCAAACTAGATACTGTGTTCACTTCCATTGAAGTACAATTTTAATAAGTTTGCATCTTTAAATGGGAACACACTAAATTTTTTAAAGCAGCTTCCTTAAGTGTTTTATTCACTTCCACCCCCTTTTAAATAGTGCTGATGTTGAAGTACATGAAGACATGTTTACCCAGTACAGAGCCTGATTCTCTTCTATAGCCAATTAGACGGAGATCAATTGAGATGGAGCTAGATTAGATGGAAGTTTCATAAAAGGGGAACCAAAAGGTGATGTTTGAAGGCTCCAAATTGTCTTCTGCCTTGTAAATATCTTTATATCTACCAATTTCATTCGACTTTAAGTAAACATTTTGTAGAGAGTTGGTAAAAAGAGTGATGAGTCAAAAACAAAACACTTACCTCTACCCTTTGAAAATGCTGAGCATTCTCCAGAGCTTTACACAATGACTGGTACAAATATGAATATTTGTTGAATAAAATGAAAAAGAAATCCTCTTGCTTACTAAGGCTGGTATATATCTACAACTGTTCAATGGAAGATGCCACTCACTGATATATTTTCACATTAGAATGGTGTTACAAATATTTTTTTCCATTTGAAACTATTAATACTTTAAATACATGCTTGGGTCAGTACCATAAACAAATTCAAAGCAAAAAGTAAAAGAAAAAAGAAGAAAAAGTAAAAGAAAACAAAATATATAGTGGCTTATCATATCCTGAGTGGGGAAAAACCAGTTTTCACTCAAGCTCAACTCAGTTCTTCATACATGACATGAGGCATTTATGAAAAATCTCTAGTACATTGATTTATCATGTTGTGATAATTCTCATCATATGCAGATACATCCAAAAAGCAATGGGTAGGGATCATCTGACTAATGCCAATATTTACCTGCTCCTCAAAATGGCAGAGAGAGGGCCAAAGGCGAGCACGCCACATAATCAAATATGACTGGCAGAGACTTAGCATTAATTATAATGGCTGTGACTTTCCATTTCCCCAAGCAAGTCACAATACAATCAACAGGTTATTTCTTTCCTTAGAGATTTCTAAAACACTTGAACCAAACACATCTTATTTGTCTAGAATGACACATAATGACGTCTTCTAAAACTTCTAGAAAGAAAACCATTTCTGATATTGCAAGGTGCTGACAGTTTTATTTGATAAGAAGACCATATTCCAAACTGTTCATAAGAAAAGGAACACTTCTGAAGAGATCAGTAAAAACAGGAAAAAAATTTTTAGAAATAGACTTTTATTTATAAATCATTTTTATTTACACTGGTTAAGGGAAATCAATTCAAATGAGTTTCTAGATCCTTTGGCCAAATGCTACTCAATATTTCTACTCTCATAAATATATGTCTTTTTTGCTCTTATTACTAAACTTCAAAATAATTTACTGTTTCTTATTTTACCCTTATGAAAACAGTACCTTGAGAGCCACATAAAATGAACATTCCAACCTGCTTCATATTTTCTGCAGAGCTGAGGAAACGGTAATAAGAGGTATTTATATGAATGTAATTTTCTTTGCATTTGGAGAGCATATTTATCTTTTCTGTTATTTCTGTATCCACATATTAAATATAAAAAGATAGTCTTTTAAAGGGACTCTTTACCATGAGTATTGAATTCATGCTGTGCAACTGCACCTGCTTTGAAGTAGAAGACAAAACTTAAAATGCACATATGTGTATACTCAAACCTCAATTACGATGGGCTGATTAACCAGCAAATTTTTGAGGGCTATATTCCTATTTGATAAGCCTGTGACACACTTTGGAATTTACAGTCTGTCATTTCCTATCTAAATTTGCCTTTGAACATACCAAATTTGTCTGAATCCATGACACATTGACAGTAAGATTCAATGTTATTTTATGTTCAAGCAAGCAAGAAAATTGCTGCCGATTAATTGTAAAATGGTAAGATATTTCCCAATTTCAGACATGTTAAATGTTAGGGGGAAAAGTGCATCGTTGGATGTATGAAATATGGTAAATGTTCTGTTTAGCCTGAGATACTTGAGTGATGGTAGTAACCATGATTTTTAAATCCATATTCCGGGCTACAGAATAGCATGTAGACACTGTAAAAGACTGTATTGATGAAAAAGATGCTTGCTCTCCTCTTCCTGCCTCTGTCACTAATTTTTAATGTTTTGGAAAGTGTAACTACTAACACTATCCAAAATGACAGTTAAACAAACCACACTTTATGTTCTTAATTCAGTCCCTTTCATTTTCTACGTCATGAGAGTTTCCTTAATCACGTAGTCAGGAAAGGAAAAACTGGTCAACCTCATAGCCTAAGGATCCAAGAAAACTAAGAGATTTTACCTCATGCCTAGATATGATATATCTGTACATATCATGACAAATAATATTTTTGGATGTTTTGTTTATAGTACAAGTTTCTGTGCTCTCTCTGGTGAGAGAACTCAGAGTAATTATTCAATATAAACACCAACACAAATGGTCAAATGTTATTTGTTTCCAGAGAGTAAATTTTTATACAGGTATATACATTAATATCTTTCCAAAGATATGACAACAAATGAATAAAAAAACAAACTGGCAATCTTTCATATACTTCATATTGATAAAATTTTTCATCAACTGTGCGCAGGATGCTGCATAAGTGACTATGTCACATCATGGGGCTAAGATTAATAGTGTTAGGGCCAAAAGAAAAGGAAAAAATATGTAAAAGGATGTTTGTTGCAGGTCGTGTTTCTGAGAAGGAATGCCTTGAAAATTCAATTTGGCAAATTCTCTGAAAATTTGTATGAGAGGTAGATACTTTCCTTGGTCTAAACAGTCAAAGAAGCATGCCTTGATATGAAGAATCTGATTTCATCAACCATATAATTTTAAAGTTGAAAGAAAAATCTGAACTCTTAGGAGACAAAACTTTTACTGTGAAGAGGAGGTAACTAAAGTTCAAAGGAAGTGTTTGTTACCTATTGTTATACATAAATTAGTAGCATAGCCAAAATTAAAACCACTGACTCTCAGTTAAGATCTCCTTGTCTTTCTTTCAATCAAAAGCATTGTCATAACAATATATATGTATACATACATACATATACACATATACATATGTATATAGAAATAGCTATTATGCTATTACATTATATTCGGGGACACACAAAACAAGAATCTTCAATATTCACAGAGTTCCAATAATCATACAGTAGCTTATTATCTAGTCTCTGACCATGAGAATGTTCTCTCTATATTTTTTACATAGAGAAAATCATACGAAACACTCACCCCTCATTTTTTCAGGAATGTAAGAAAGTGTCAAACTACAGTGTGAACAATCTTATAGAAGTCATAGAATGCTTGATTCAACATAAACTATAGAGAATATAATTTATAATTCTCTCAATTTTAGAGTTGAAGAAGCTGTGGTTCAGTGGTTAAGGGATTTGCTCAAGGTAGCTCAATTAATTTACAGCAAATCAATGCAGGTGACCTACATTTGCCTAATTACAAACACACTGTGTAAGTATATGTGAAATGCAGTTCCTCACAGACAAATGCCAAGCAGCTTAAATTCTTTTACAGTCTGCTTCTAGATCTAGGCCCAAACCTAGCCTTCATCTTTGTATCTGCTGAACATTCAGACCCACAAGACCACCCCAGCGGATACCTGACATCAGATTCATTCTGAGGAATAGAAGACAGAAGTATAGCATGCCAGCAGGGAAGCATTAGGTATTGAACAGCATCTCTGTTCAATGAGAATCTGTTTAAGGGTCCATATAGTCATTCATGAGAAATTCTCCTCAATCCTCCAGAGGATAAACCAATCTCAACATTGGCCAGATGTGGGGGTCACCTGGCTTTTAAGCCTCATGTCATACAAGAGTCAATAATTCCTGTAACTTTTCCAAGGCAGAACACCTATTAATAGTTTTGAAAGACATAGCCACTCAGGGAAGGCCAAAGCTACTGTCTCCTCATATGCTATTTAACATTCTCTCAGTCCTGTTAATCAAAATAGTGTGGTACTGGTATAAAGAATGGCATATAGACCAATGAGTAGAATTGAAAGTACAGAAATAAACCTTACTTTTATGATCAATTGTTTTTTGACAAGAGTACCAGGCAATTCAATGGGGGGAAGAATAATTTTTTCAACAAGTGGCACTGGGACAACTGGATACCTAAAACTATATATATAAAGGAATGAGGTTGGACCTTTTCCTCATACCTTTCCTCATACCTTCCTCACACCTTTCCTCATGTACAAAATTTAACTCTAAATGGATCAAAGAGATGAATTTAAGGGCCAAAAGTATAGCAAAACTTAGAATAACATATAGGAGCAAATTTTTGTGACCTAAAATTAGGCAGTGATCTCTTAGATATGACACCAAAAGTAACAACCTAAAATAACTATAAATAAATTAGACTTCATCAAAATTAAAACCTATCGTGCTTCAAAGGACACCATTAAGTAAGTGAGAAGACAATCTACAGAACTGTTAAAAATAACTGCAAATCATATATTTGATAAGGGACTTATACCTAGAATATGTAAAGAACGCTTGCAACAATAATAAAAAGAAAACCCAATTTAAAAATGAGCAAAGCATATGAATAGGCATGTCTTCAAAGAAGATATACAAATAGCTGACAAGCACATGAAAAGATGCTCAACATCATTAGTCATCAGAGAAATGCAAATCTACATTTGCATTACATTACACACTCTAAGATGGGTATCATCAAAACAACAGACAGATAATAGCAAGTGTTGGTGAGGAAGGTGGAGAAATTAGAACCCTTATACAATACTTGAGGAGAATGTAAAATGGGGCATCCTGTTTGGAAAGTGTGACAGTTCCTCAGAAGTTAAATGTAGAGTCACCATATGACTCAGCATTTTCACTCCTAGATAAATGAAAATATACATCCACACAGAAACTTATAAATGAATTTTCATAGCAGCATTATAAATAGGCAAAAAGTAGAGACAACCTAAATGACAATCAACTGATGAACAGATAAATAAAATGTGGCATATCCATTCAATGGAATATTATTCAGCGATAAAAAGTAATGGAGTATTGATACATGTTTCAATATGGATGAAACTTAAAAATACTGTGCTGAGTGGAAAAAGTCAA
This sequence comes from Cheirogaleus major, assembly GCA_963574435.1. NCBI lineage: Eukaryota > Metazoa > Chordata > Mammalia > Primates > Cheirogaleidae > Cheirogaleus > Cheirogaleus major. Next base: position 904 of record CAUYPO010093542.1, on the reverse strand, counting down.
TCATAAAACACTACATTATTGTATTATTCCACGTACATGAAATTTGCAGAATAGGCAAATATATGGAGAAAGACAGTAAATTATTAATAGTAGTGGTCTATGGCTGAAGGGGAAGAGTTAGGGACACAATGGGAGGAAACTGTTAATGGGTGCAGTGGTTCATTTTGGGATGATGAAAATATTGTAAAATTGATTATGGTGATGGTTGCACAACTCTGTCAATATACTAAAGACCATTGAATTGTATGCTTTAAATGTGTGAAGTATATGGCATATGAATAATATCTCAATAAGGCAGAGAGCAAAGAAAAGTTTTTAATGACAAGGAAGTGAAAAATCTACACTAACAACCAAGAAATTTCAAGATCACTTTTAGATATGGGGTAATGGACTATGTTAAGTATCATGGTGATGAATTTTCCAATGTGGTTTGACATTGATTTATTTATACTTAGAATATTTCACCCTGTCAAATCCATCTTTCTTAACTGACAAAATTGTCTTTCAAGAGGAAACAATTACTGTGGAACTCTTTTTGAATAATGGAAGAAAATAAACTTATTGATGGATTATCAGCTATTTTCAATTACAGGATAGGGACAATGGTCAAAGACACTCTTCCACAATATCTCTATACAGTATCTTTATAACAGTGTCTACACAGTTTCAGAAAACTGAATGTTCTGGTAAATATCATGGTGGCTACTGAGCTGGAATAAAGGAGAGAATTCCAGTGCCAAAAGCTTGCTCCTCCAAGCTGTACCCATACAATGAGGGCCTGGATCAGTAAAACAAAACCAATAAAAATTAAGATATATAAATCCAAGCTGAAAATCTACAGACACTTACACAAAGCCTATAGCCTATATAATGGAATATTACTCAATCATAAGAAACGACAGTG
>CAUYPO010093539.1:0-11204 GCA_963574435.1 Cheirogaleus major | reverse complement strand
CTTAGGAGTCAGGACCAGCCTGAGCAAGAGCGAGACCCTGTCTCTACTAAAAATAGAAAGAAATTAGCTAGACAACTAAAAATATATAGAAAAAATTAGCTGGGCATGGTGGCACATGCCTGTAGTCCCAGCTACTGGGGAGGCTGAAGTAGAAGGATTGCTTGAGCCCAGGAGTTTGAGGTTGCTGTGAGCTAGACTGATGCCACAGCACTGTAGCCCACATGACAGAGTGAGACTCTGTCTCAAAATAAATAAATAAATAAATAGAAAAAATAAAAATTCTAATCCTCCCTTTCCCTCCCAGAAGATCATTAAGTAGAGACTTTGGTTTTTGTTTTCATGTTTTAATATGAGCAAATAGGTAGACTTATTCTTATCTTCTACTTTTATTGGGGAAATCATAGCACACTATGCACACATTTCCGACCTTGCTTATTTCATTTAATAACATATGCACAAAATCACTTCATAGCAGTATATTGACATATTCATTATTCATTTTTAGAAATACATAATATGTCACTGTGTAGAGGAACTACAGGTGAATAATACCCTTTAGGAAAGGATAAGCAATGATTTTGTGAAAAATGACATTCTAATTAGTGTGAAAACATATTTCTTAAAACAGGTAGGTAAATGTTCCTTTACTTTTTAAACATCATATTATTCAGACACTAGTAAAATTAACCCTAAGATTATATTAATAAAATATTAAAATTTTAGTAGTAAAGCATTTTTGTAATAAAAAGATCTGTTAATATTTTAGAGAATTTTAACAAATATTATGAAGGTTAAACACCTTAAAATTTTTTTATGATTTCAATTTCTGCAGAATTTTAGTAAGATTTCCTTTCAAATTTTTATTTCTCTATTTCTTTTGTAATATTAAGATTTACAATTCTAGCATCTAATTGCCTCAATCAAAACAAAAATATGATTACAGCATAATAGTATTTTTGCTTTTAGTTGATTTTCTTATTTAGTTGAAAATAATGTGGAATCATAGAAACAGCAGAGGGAAAATGTGGGTTAGGAAAGAAAATCACAATACCTTAAGATCTAAGAAATACAAGGTTAACTTGTATTTATATTTCGATAAAATAAATTAAACATTGAAGACTCAAATCTGTAATCATTGATAGTAATATATGGTAAGTTATATTTATTGAACTCAATCCTGTTTTAATTACATTATTTTTGTAACTACTAAGTGATGTTAACTCAGTTCAATTTTATTTCACACCTCAATTAATTAGAATTTTATATCAAAGTACTGATAGATTATTACATAATTTCAACACCAATTTTGTTTTCCAGGGTGTTTCATTTGGATTTCTAAATATGGGAGAGGGTTCTTCAGAAACATGTTATTACCCGTTAAAATGCCAGGATACAAATGTAATATTATTCAGATGTTAAAACTGCTTGAATTATTTAGTGATAGCCTGTTGTTTGAATGAATGACAAGTAATGCATGTTCTTTTTTTTTGTTTTTGCATTATAACCTCCCTCAGTTGACCATTTTTGCCATCTTGTTGCAGAAGTATAACTAAGACTAGCATGTAAAATTTTATATTTTCCACCTTGAGTTTATTGTTAAAGTAGATTTATGAAAGATGATAGCCAATGAATATAGGCTTCATATATTCTTTTTGTTGTTGTTGTTGAGACTTGATGTCCCTGGGTAGAGTGCAGTGATTGTAAGCTCACCACAAGCTCCAACTCCTGGGCTGTGAGCCATCCTTCTGTCTCAGCCTCCTGGGTAGCTCGGACTACAGGCATGCACATGCCACAACGCCCAGCTGGGTTTTGTTGTTTTCTGTATTTTTAAAATTTTATTTATTTATTTTTTGTTTAGTAGAGGTGGGGTCCGTATATTCTTTATTATTCTGTTTTTATAAATAAATTCTCTATGAGCTTAGCTAAAGCCCTTCCTATTGTGCACTAACCACTATCCTCCACCCACAACTCACTCAGGGACATCACTCTCGGACAGGAAGCAATTAGACCTTTTTGTTGGAAGAATATAATGAGAAATTGGGAACTGGACATAATAATATCTATTATAATGGTATAAAAATATGAATGATTTAGGAATTTTTACATTAAAAGTTATAACCATTGTGAAGAGAAATTAATGAAAATTTCAGTGAATATTACATTTGGGAATTGGAAGCAAAAAATATGTTATGATATCAAATCCTCTCCAAAATAATCTATATAATCAATGCAATCTCAATCAAAATTCTAGCTTTTTCTTTTATTTTTGGTTTAAATTGACCACTTAATTATAAAATTTGTTTGGAAAAGCACCACAACAAGCAAACAATTTTGTAAAAGAAGAAATAAATTGGAGGATACAGGCTATTGGATTTTTAAGCCTTCCTATTAATGACATTTTTCAGAAAAATAAAAGCTGAGATAATTCAAAATGGTGTTTTTGAGAAAAAAAAAGACAGAAACCTCAAAGAAACAGTATACAGAGTCCAGAAATTTACCTATATATATCAGGTGGAAATGGTTAATTGGTGCAAAAATATATAGTTAGATGGAAGTAATAATATTTGATAGCACAATAAAGTGACTATAATCAATACTAAGTCAGAGTATACTTTAATTTATTTTTTGACAATAGTGTCAAAATAATTCAAGAGGGCAACAGAATAGTCTTTTGAACAAAGGATGCTGTAATAATTGAACTTCTATATGAAAATGAAAATAAATTTTAGCCTTAATTCACACTGTATACAAAATTTCCTTGAAAAAATAGATCTAAAGATTAAAAAACTATAACAATTTTAGTAAAATCATAACAGAAAACCTTGGATTAGATAAAGATTTCTTAAAACAACAAAAAACTAGATAGAGAAAAATTGATAAATTAAACTTCATCAAAATTAAACATGTCTAAAATGTAGTATATGTATACCATGGAGTACTACTCAGCCACACAAAACAATGGTGATATAGCACCTCTTGTATTATCCTGGATAGAGCTGGAGCCCATTCTACTAAGTGAAGTATCACAAGAATGGAAAAATAAGCAGCACATGTACTTGCCATCAAATTGGTATTAACTGATCAACACTTATGTGCACATATAGTAGTAACATTCATCTATATATATTCAACTGTTGGGCAAATGGCATGGGGGAGGAGAGGATGGGTACATTCATGTTGGGTGTGGTGTGCACCATCTGGGGGGTGGATATGCTTAAGCTCTGACTCGGGTGGGGCAAAGGCAATATATTTAACCTCAACATTTGTACCCCCATAATATTCTGAAATAAAAAGATTAAACACATCTGCTCTTCAAAAGCACTGTAAAGAAATAAAAATGTAAGCCATAGGTTGGCAAAAATATTTGCAATACACATATCTGATAAAGAACTTGCATCCAGTTTATGGGAAGAACTCTTATAACTCAACAACAAGAAGAAAAACATCCTATTAAATTATAAGACTAATGATGTGAACAAAGGAGCATATATGGATAGCAAGTAAACTCATGAAAAGAGGCTGAGCATCATTAGGAAAGAAATGCAAATTAAATTTATAATGAGATACATCTACACACCTGCTAGAAAGCTTGAATTTAGAAATACTGACAATTCCAAATCCTGATGAGGCTGCAGAGCAACAGAACTCTCCTATGTTGTTTTGGGATGTGCTGTGCGATCCAGAACCTTGTAAAACAATTTAGCAGTTCCTTATAAAAATAACTATACACTGATCATATGAACCAATATCCCACTTCTAAGTATTTACCCAAGAGAAATGAAAAGATATGTCTACATAAAGACCCCTACACGAATAATGATGGCAATTTTATTCATAACCACCCCAAACTAAAAACAACCCAAGTGTCCATCAACATGTATACAGATAAATTGTAGTACCTCTATACAATGGAATAGTTCTCAGTTTTCAAAACGAATGAACTACTGATGTGCACAACAGTATGGATGAATCATTAAAGTGTTTTTCTTAGTTTAAGAAGCCAGATTTATAAGGCTACATGTTTTATGATGGCATTTATATGACATTCTGGAAAATACAAAACCATAGAGAAAGAAATCAGATCAGTGATTTTTCAGGGGCTTTGCATTACAAAGTTCAAGGAACATTTGGGGTGAAGAAAATATACTTCGATTGTGATGTGGTTTCACTACCATATTCATTTGCAAGATTCAATGATCTATATGTTTTTAAAAAGTGATTTTTACCATACATAAATTATAGTACAAGAAATATGACTTAAAATGCATTCAATTAAAATAATTATAGCTTTTTTATAAATGGGAAAGGAGTTTCTGATCACCTTTGATATATATTTGGTATAACCTTCCTTGTTGTTTATTTATGATTGTGGCCAATTGCCAGTGTTACTTCAGACTGCAGAAGGATTGTAAAAGTAGATAGTATATATTTTGTCATTTGAGGACTCCCAGTATATCAGATGTCATTGCAACAAGACATTTCATATCTTTAAGGCTTAATATAATGTCATGAATAATCAGTGGTATAACGAAGGCTTTGGGGGTAGTAATGCTATACATATTTTTATTTAAATTTTAAAATCATTGTTTTCATTTCATTGGAATTATTAAAATTAGTTTTGAAATGTTTTTAAAATTTAGACTTTCTGTTCAATGTGTGCAACACAAGAAGCAGAGGACTTTCAACTCTAAAATTTAAATAAAATCAAAATGCTTATTTAATATATGGATAAGAGTTCTGAAACCAAATTTAACTTAAAATATTTTTTCATATTGTATTTATCTGCAAGATTCAGGCTTACTATGCCTTAAAATTTAGATCAGGTTAAGTAAACAATGAACTATTTTTATTATAAGGTGAAGACGAATGGGACACTTCTTTCAACTCTTAATAGTAACTCTCTTATATATACCAAAATTAAAAATAAAGCCAAAATATTTCTCTCTGCAAGCACATCTGAAGATGATGTGAATGCCAAAAAGGTAACAATTTCTAATGTTTTGAAAATATGATGTGCATTTCATGAAAATTAACAATTAAGGGCTACTAGAGTTACAAAAATATTTCTAAACTTTAAGCAGTTAAGAAGGGAATCTATTCACCAAGGAGCAGGGAGGTGCATATTTAAGATTACCTCCCTACTAAATCTCTTTTTTCCAAGTGTGAATTTGCTGAATCAGACACTGCAGAATCTATTGGTTCTCTGTATTTGGATAGATTTACCACAGACATTTTGTCTTCTGGTACTTAATGCTAAAAGCATTTCCCTTTTGCTTGTTTTCTAAGCTAATATGAATCTTAAATAATAGGTAGAGTCATTGTCATGGTACAAAATACCACTTATAAAATCACCACTTTTTGTCTTATTAATTACAATGAAATATAAAACTTTGTTAACAGTCTTAAATAAGAACGATGCATAATATATTAATAACTGGTGAAAAGATGACATACTTCTTGTTCAGGGTTAGAATTATTCTTTGAGGTAGACTACTCTTTAGTAAAAAGCCCTACTAGCAAGGATTGAGCAAAGACATATATATTTCCAAGAACACTTATTTTCAGAAGAATAATGAATGAATAAGACATATGAAGGATTAAGTCTGAGATATCTACTCCATTACTTCCCACATACTTCCTCTAAATGTTAAGGAGAAAAGATTTTGTGATATAACTGAGTATAGGAAGGTAATTATCTCTTCTCAGCCTATTAGGCCAGGTATGTAATTTAGAATACTTGTTAAAGGAACAAGAAACAAAACTCACACTAGAAAATATATAAAATGTAATCAGATGTGGCCTTAATTTTGACACTGTTATGATAAAATACCAGTAGCTTTCAAAGTATATCGTCACACCTTCATAACAGTACAAAATGAGCACCTCTCTCACTTCCAACCTCCTCCCCCCATCAACTTTATTCCCTTCAATTGTCCTTAATAAGGCCATATGCCCATCCCTAAACCCATCATATGGTTAAGGGAGTTGGTTACTCTAATGCCCACTTCTAGAGAAAGGAGTGTAATGTGCCATTCTAGAAGCACATAGACTGAGGGTATTTCCTAGAACAGTGGTCCCCAACCTTTTTGGTACGAGGGACTGGTTTCATGGAAAACTACTTTTCCACAGACCTGGGGTGGAGGGATGATTCAAGTACATTACATTTATTGTGTGGTCAAATCTCTCTGCTAATGATAATCTCTATTTGCAACCTCTCCCCAGTGCTAGCGCCACCACTTCAGCTCCACCTCAGGTGTTCGGGCATTAGATTCCCATAAGCAGCCCGCAACCTAGATCCCTCGCATGTGCAGTTTACAGTAGGGTGCCCGCTCCTGTGAAAATCTAATGCCACCACTGATCTGACAGGAGGCGGAGCTTATGCAATGACACAAGTGATGGAGTGGCTATAAATATAGATGAAGCTTTGTTTGCTCGCCTGCCCCTCAACTCCTGCTGTGCAGCCCAGTTCCTAACAGGCCACGGAGCAGTACCCATCCACGTCCCAGGGGTTTGGGGATCACAGTCCTAGAGAATATCAGTTGGAAGTTACCAGAAGAGATGTGAAATAAATGTCAGGTGGGAAAACAGCAACCAGTTAATTATTTTGGACACTTACCAGGTGCTAGGCCCTATTATAAGTGACTTACATGTATTAGTTTATTTACTATTCAAGAAAACCCTGTGGTAAAGATCTTTTTTTATAATGAAAAAGTGAAAATCAATAATTATAATATATTTCCTAAGGTTGTATGGACAGTAAATAACAGAATTTATATTCAAACTCAGATAATCTGATTTCAGAGAGAAAGCATCTAGAACTTTTTCAGAAGGTATAGAGTTGGGGTTATATGAAAAGAAGAAAATATCCATTTCTAATGTAAACCAGAGAGAGGGGAGGTAGTGAGGGAATCAGAGAAGGCCTGGGGAAAAATCTGTACCAGATATGAACTCATAAAACCCAGGAAAAAGGAAAGACCAAAAGAGAAAGCATACTTTGTAATCTCTTTCACCAAATCATCCACTTTCTACTGTTTTGGAATAATCTCCAGCTCTTTTAATCAGGAAATATATTAAACATTCATTGTTTAATAAACCTCTTCTCTTTGGAAGAGGTTTGGGGCATGGAAAGTTAAGCAGGAATTACACCACTAAAGGGTAGAGTCATCACCCTCATTCTGGACCAGTCAACATCTGGTGACAAAGCAGCTGGAGAACAAGTTGACACCAGGATTCACCTTCCCTAGGAGATGACAAGACACACCCATTGCAGGAGAAACAAAGTAAAATTTAAATATAAAGGTTAAATTTGTTTCATGTAGGAAATTAGGTATATATTAATGTATTAATATGTTAATTATGTATATATTTATATAAATTAATATTTAATTTATATAAAACTATTAATGTCTCTGACAAGTTTTCAAGCTATATCATAATCTAATAGCATCTTTTAAATCTCTCCTTATCTCTCAATTTGCCCCAGAATATAGAATCTACTCCATTTAGATCAGGCTCCTTATTCACCCTTCAACAGATACTAGCAATATCCACTTTGCTGACAAATTTTGTTTTCTTTTCTTGAACCACCCTTCCTTCTTATCTTCGAATTCTATGATTTTTGAGGCCTGTTTAAGATCTCCAGTTCTTTTATATTATCATATTTATATTTCATGTCATGACTTTTATCACTTATAATGATGCAATGTAGCTTGAGAACAGATAATAATTATATGCAATTCTTATTTATTTCAACAGAGCTGCAGTGGAAACTATCAAATTTAACAGGCAAAGGGACACTAATTATGAAATGTAGCATGCCTCTCAAAGTGTTTTCATTTTGATCTTAGGATAATTATTACATCATCATCATAAAATACAGATAAAATACAACTAAATCCATATATGCCCCATTGTCTTATCAAATTTTAATATATAATTTTGCTTCAAACTTTTCATGGAAGCAGAACATTATACAGACATTGGAAATCTACTCTTTTTCTCTGCACAGTTCCTTTGCTCTTTCATTATGTATTTAGTATCATTTCAGATCATGAGTATTACGAAAATCTGATTATTTAATGCAAATAGCATTCCACTTAATGGTTTTACCACAATTTTATATATAATGCATATACACACACATACATTAATAGATATATGTATTTATATATCGTATATGTACTTCAATAAGAATATGTATATGCACATACATACATGTGTATATATGCACACATATACATATGTATGTGTGTATGTCTTTTCTAAGGTTCACATTTTTCACTATTTCAAACAATGCAACACTTAATATCCTTTACAGCTCTCCTTATGTACATATTGCAAGTGTTTCTAGAAGAAGAATAACTACCAGAATTGCATTTGATATAAGCATTGCAAATATGTGTTTTTCACACTATTTCCATTTAACTTTATAGGGATAGTTTGGTTTGTCTTCTTAAAAAAATAAACAACTCAGCACTGATGTCATAAAGGTGCTGTCATATATTTTCTTATAAATGTTGTAATGTTTTGATTTTCACATACAGGTATTTAACCCATCTGGAATTTATTTTGGGGCAATGGTATGAAGTAGGCATTTAATTGATCGTTCTCCATATGGAGAGCCAGTTGTCCTAGCAGCATTTATAGGAAGAGTGCATGCTTTCCGTGCTGATGCATAGCGCTTCTTCTGCCAAAACCACCTTTCAGTATATTCAGAGGTCTGTTTATGCCACATTCCCATGAATTTTCTTTTTGAGTCTTTCACTAGTTTTTCTGTTTTGTAGCAAATATATATATTTGACTAAAACTACTCTGAAACTACATTATTTTAGTCAATAATTACTTTTCAAAATTGTCTTAGCTACTCTTGTATTTTTTTTATAAGCGTTTTAGAGAGCTTGGTGAGTTTCATGAAAAACCTTGCTTGAGTTTTTCTTTGTATTTTTTGGAAACATGATAAATATATCACTTTATGTGGGGAGAATTATTATCTCCAAATGGACATTTTATATTCTTATTTCTAGATATGTTATAGCAATTTAGATATATAGAATAGGACTTTAAAAATTATATTATCTAACTAGTTGCTCCTGGTGCATGAAATTGTATGGATTTTTATATATAGATTTTATAGCTAATAACATTACTGAAACCTCTCATGAATTTTCAGGATATTTTTGTTGGATCTTTTGGATTTTCTGTCATAAAAATACAGAATCTATGAATAATCACAGATTTTTTTTTTGCCTTTCAGTCCTTAAACCTCACTTCTTTCAATAATTAATTATGCTAACAAAAATATCCTCTTGATTTAGTTTTGAAAATATATATTGGATATTTTCCTAGGAAGATATTCTTTTTTCAAATTTATTTTTATAATATAGTTCATAGCACTTTCATATAATTACTTGTTTTAATTATGTCACTTTCTATTTCTAAAATTACTTTTTATTGAATAATGACATATCAAACAATCATAAGTGTATGGCTTGATGAATTTTTATATATACATGCACTCTTTTAAATATTACTCAGATCAAAGTATAGAATATTATAGCACCCCAGAAAACTCCCTTATTCCTCTCCCAGACAATACCTCTCTACACCCGTAGGTAACTGTTATTTGGGTTTCTAAAACCATAGATTTGTTTTCCTTATTCTTAGACTTCATATAAATAAAAACACAGAAATATTTTTTGTCAGATTTTTTCAACATTCTATATCTGAGATTATTCATCAATGTTGCATGTAAAAACAGTTCCTTTTAAAATGCTTTTCAATTGCTATGTGATATTTCATCTCATTTCATCCAATCCGTATTGATGAGCATTTCCTTGATTTTTGTTATTTTGTTATTATGAAAAAGGATGGTACAGTCTTTTAGCAGATCCATTAACTCATTCATCCGGAATGTCTACTCAGGAGAGCAATTGATGGATCATATAGATCATAAAGTTATGTGAATGTTTGACTTTGTAAGTACTGTCTACTTTTCAAGTTGTTGAACCCTTTTAAAATCCTGCCAGAAATATATGAGAGTTCTAGATGGCTACACCCTTGGCATACACTTGGAATCATTAGTCTTTTTAATTATAATTGTTTTGATGGAGATATGACGGTCTCCTTCTGGTTTTACTTTGCATTTCCCTGATGACTAACGAGATTGCACATGTTTTCACATGCATAATGGATAATTTTATGAATATATTTTATTCAAGTATATTTATTGCAAATCTGTGGCTTATCTTTTAATTCTCTTATTATCATTATTTGATGAGAAGAGATTAATTTTTGTTTTTCTTTTACAGTTGATACTTCCTGTGCCTTGTTAAAAAAAAAACTGTTGCTATCCCAAATCACAAGTATTTTATTGCCCTAGGGTTTTTTCTTAGCAGCTACTTGTTTTACATTTTACTTGGTTATTAAGTATGAAATATCCGATTTACTTAAGTACTAAGTTTGACAGTGATATCTGTGACATTTCACTTTGACACTTCTTGTTTTATTTTTATTGTGAAGGTACATCCTCAGTCTTTCAAATGCACATTTTTTAGCTTGTGATTATGGTTCACATTTTTTAGAGCAATTTTTGTGAAACCATGGATAAGTCAAAATTTGTGTTATTTTCAAATATGAGTTCTGTCATGAAAGCTGTATTGGAAGCAATCCATCTCAATCTAAGCATGAATTAGCAATAAGACTTGATATTACTATTTCAACAATATTGGACCATTTGAAACAACAGCAAGGTAAAGAAGCTGGACAGAGGTGTTCCACATGAATTAAACAAGCATTGGAAGAGAAATCGTCTCAAAGCTTGCCATTCTTTGCTGTCACAAGATAAAGGTGAACTATTACTACGCTGTATTGTTACGTGTGATGAAAAATGGATTCTTTTTGACAATTGCAACGGTTCAGCACAGTGGTTGGATAAAGATGAAGTGCCGAAACCCAGTCCAAAACTGAATCTTTGTCAAAAAAAGCTAATGGTATCTGTTTGGTGGTCCAGAGCTGATATTATCCACTACAGCTTGATGAAATCTAGTCAATCAATAATGGTGGATTTCTACTGCAACCAGTTGGATGAAATGATGAGGATGCTTGTGATTAAGTCGCTGAGATTGGTCAACAGAAACAGGCCAATCCTATTGCAAGACAATGCTAGATCACATATCGCACAAACAAGGCTGCTCAAACTACAGAAG